>JANHFT010004223.1:57311-73372 GCA_032467955.1 Pseudoxenodon macrops | reverse complement strand
ATTCCATAGTTTGCAGGAATATCTGAAAAGCTCAGGAGGATCTGCAGCCAACACAACATATGTGCACACTTTAAACCCCAAAATGGGTGGTGTGGTAATGAATCAAAGGTCGTTTCATAATCAATCTACACCAAGGGTGTCAAACTCAAAGCCTGTGAGGTGCTTAAGATCTAGCCTGCGGGACCACCCTGGAAAAAGTGAAGGACTGGCTCACAGTGCCTCTGCCAGCAAAAATGGAGCTTGGGAGGGCAGAGGGTTGCAGGAGGCCATTGGAACTGAAACTGGAGCTCACCAGGAATGTGCACACCCCTCCCGAGCTCTGTTTTTGCTGGCAGAGGGTTGCAGGTAGCCATTGTGGCCGAAAACAGAGCTCAGGAGCCCATTTTCGCCGGCAGAGCGTTCGGGCCACCACAGGCACTGCCAACATGAGTGACATTGAGCTGGTCACGCCCCCAACTCTCCCCAAGGTCAAACTCAATCCTGATGTGGCCCTCAATGAAATTGAGTTTGACACCCCAAGTTACCAATGTGTAACTTGTTTTTCAGTTTTGCAATTCTCCAGAACTCTTTTATCAATCAAATGTTGATCTTTTGTAACTCTGCTTTCATTTTGTTTCCTTTCTGTTCTACTGGAAGAATATTATTTTCTTTCAAATAATCTTGGAGGTTGTCCACTATTATGTCTGTGAGTGATTTAAACATTGTAGGCAAGCATATTATCAGCCAATAGTTTCCTGATGTTGTCCCTTTACTGGGTCTTTTTGAATCAGATATATTTTGCCAGTTATTAAGTAGTCACTGATGTCTTCTTTATGAAATACTTCATTATTATTTAACTATAATTGGATGCAAGCTATCATGTATTTGAGCCAAAAGTCATGCAATTGATCATTTCCAGAAGATATTCAGTTTTTAATTCTTGCTTCTAGATTTTAACCATTACTGCTCTTAATATAAGGTCTTCCATTTGATTTTTTACTAAATCCACCTTCAAATTCCTTTTCCATTCCCCATTTTTATCAGTCTTTTTGAGTTTCTCATAGATTTTTGCAAAACTAGTGTGTTTCCTTTTTGTCTGGTTTTCCTTTTTCAGAATTTCTATTGCCATTTATTCTTTTGTAGAATCACCTCTGGTCTGATTGAAATAGCTATTATGCATAAATTGGCTAATTCGTGCCACATAGCAATCAATCTTCCCAGATTTTTTATTTGTTCCTTTAAGATTTCAAATTTTTCATGTAGTAGCCAATGTTTATTATTAGCCTTGCCTTATCCTTGCATTCTTTAAACACTTTTGTGTTTTTAAATTACTTGCACCTGATCTTAATTTTATTTTTATTTTGGTCTCCAGTCTGATCTTCCACTTTGGGATTAAATACAATTTTGCTTTTGCTTTTCTAATTTGTATATCTAGTTCATCTATAGCAGGATTTCTCAAACTTTTTAAACAGCGGGCCAATTCACGGTCCCGCAGACTGTTGGGGGCCCGGATCGGCTGGGTGGGCATGGTTAGGTCATGTGACTAGGTGGGTGTAGTCAATTTAACAGTCCATTAAACAATGCACACAAATTAAAATTTAATTTGTTTTGCTCCTGGGGGTGTTTTATTTGCTTTTGTTTTCATGTTGCTCTTTTGGTTGACTTTTCTGTTTACTAGATCATTTTTTTCAGTTGTTTAGGAGTCTAGTGGTCCACTTCAGAAAACTCAGTTTTACAGCAATTCTCTTCAGCCCCAAGGAGATTGAGAAATCTCTGTCTTCTTTCTCTTGCTCTCTTTCTGTCTTTTCCTCTCTCTTTCTCTCTCTCTGTGTCTATCTCCTGGAGGCAGGGAAGGTGAAAAATGGGCCATTTTTGCCCGTTTGTTTTTTTTTTGCCTCCTGGGGCTTGTGTGCACCCCATTTTTCACCTTTCTCACCTCCAGCAGCATTCTGGAGGCCATAAACAGGCAAAAACAGCCCCTTTTTCGCCAAAAACAGGCTGGGGCATCTATACCTTGTTTTTCACCTTCCTTGCCTCCAGAACGTCTCTGCAGGCCAAACCTGTTGTCCTTACCTTTCAGTTTCAGCCTGCAGGGCTAGCGAAGGTAAGTCCTATACTCGGCCGAAGGGGCCACCTCGTGGTCCTGGATTAATGGTTTCCGTGGGCCACATACAGCCCACGGACCATAGTTTGAGGACCCATGATCTGTAACCACCATAGCTGTACTGTAGGTAAGCTGATTGGTCTGCTCAATTGATGTTATTTTAACTTTTGCAAGCACTTTAGCCATATCTTTCGCTATAGATGCCAGGTCTTTTTTGTGCACTACTTTCAATGTTGGCAGTCTTTTGCCGGTCTATTGATAATTCTGCATATGCCATAATCTTCATTTTTAATTCTTCTTGTCAGGGGGCCTGCTCATGTGTTGTTTCTGTGATGATTTGTATTATGTGACTAAATTATAATTCTAAATTATAGTTTGTGTGGTCATGCCAGTTGCCTCCTTTGTATTGCCAATTCTTTATATTGCCAATTCTGATTTTTTTTTTCTATTATTGTTTTCACAATTTTTATGAATCTCTTCTGGTTCTGTTTCCCTGACTATTTTATATCTGGTAATGAATCTCTTGTGATCTGCTAATTGTTATTTGAATCTGGATAAATTATTTTTCGCTGTTCAAACATTCACTTTAAGTTTTCCAGCTTTGTTGGTTCCAATTTACAATATGAGACCATCATGATACAATTTTAAAACATAGTATACTTTTGCTTGTTTGTAGTTGTTCTTCCAGTAAGCCTACAGAGCTAGGTCCTGTTGTCTCTTGTCGATAGATGCCCAGAAAGTCTAACATGTCTGGTGGTCCTTGTTCAGTCAGTCAATGATCAAACCAGTATAGAATCCCTCCCCCAGTTTTCTCACCATATTAAATGGGTTGGTGGATACACTTAGTCTGACCCTTCTGCTAAGAATTGTCTGGCATGGGTGACCTTTCTGGTAGAATACACTACAGTCAGCATAGCTCACAAACTATTTGGAGCATCCCAAGGCCCACTCTCACACACAAAAAAGGGGGGGTGTTACATGGGGACATTTATTTCACTATTATTAATATTTTTTGGAATGGTTTTAAAATGCATACTAAACATTAATAAAAATGAAAGTATCAGATCAAAGATACCATCAAATGTAACAATATGTTTCTGCTCAGAGTCCCTGGAAATGGAGCAGCACAGATGTTGAAGTAGTAAATAAATAAATAAAATATTTTTAGTTGGTTGACATTAATAAATATTATCATTTATAATATTAGTAGTAATGATAATATTAGACCTCTACTTAACACGACCCACAAGACTGTGAGAATAAAAAATGGAAAAAAGAATTGTGAATAGTGCTTTACCTGCATATTAAACCAAAAAACAAATCAACCATATTTATTGTTATATTTACAGAAATAATATATAGATGCAATTTTGACTAAAGATTTTAGAAAAGAATTAGCAAATTTAAATGCCAATAGTTAATACACCCGTATATCCTTAAATATAAATAATTATGCTCTATTTTCCTGTTAAGAAATATTTAAATATCACAAACTATTGATTTATTGTTAAGTTAGTGAATCTAGCTTTCTATTCTACAGCTCCTTGCTTCAAAGCAACCTAATCTCATCTTATAAAAACTTGGTTAATTTTCCTTGGTTCTTTGAAAGAAGAAAGAAAAAAACAAAGTTGAACGCTAAGGACAACAGCTACATATAATAATAGAATCAGACTTATTTTTCTCTATGGTGCTTAATGTCGCTAGATATAGAGTAGTTTATGTTATTCCAGCCTCACCCTCAAAATAATGTGTAAGATCTTGGTAACACTCCCTGATTCACTTAATAGTATATATTAGGTAATCATACTACACACGTACGCACACATATATATCTGTATTTTGAAGCAAAGAGCTAATAATATTGTTTCTTTTGTACTAGAAGTTTAAGACCAAAAATTGAAGCAGGTGACAAAGTCAGAATGAATAAAAATTTGCACATCAGCCCAAGAAAAGCTGCTGCAGAATATCTGACTACATGTTTAATCCTTGAACAATGCCATTAAAAAATACATTACATGGGAGTGAAAAAGACCCCTCTGTAGACAGACTTAATGAATTTTGGGAGCACAAATGAACTAGTTATACTTGTTTATTTACTTTAAAAAAAGACATGCAAATGAAATGGAAATCCCTCATTTTCAGAGTTGCTGAGAATAGCGCAAGGGCCACACAGATTGTATTCAAGTATATTGCTACCGTCCCAGCTGAATGACTATCAGTATTAAGTGGCTAAAACAAAAGATCACCAAGCCATTCTTATTCTTCTTTCTCAATTGGCAGTTCCAGTCTTTTAAATGCAGCTCCTAATTTAGTCTGAAGCAGTATACTATACAGATCATATTGTACAATAGTCTATCTATGGCACTGGGCTCATGCCAGTAATTTTCTCCATAGATTGTTAACAGAAGATGGTTCAGCCATCTGAGAAGAAGACAAAAATGTAAGGCTATGTAATTGAGGGTTTTAGTTAGGAAAACAGGACATCTAAAGATTGCCATGGCCTGGGGAAAATAGAAAACTAAAAACTGAAACACTCAATAGGCAAAGTAGTACAAAGCAATATGCCATACAGTATTAGAGGTTGCATAAAAAGAAACTTCAATGCTTTACCTTCATGTACATTATTATTTCATCTTCATGCTATATTAATATGTATGCTCTGGAGATACATCCCCCTCCCCCAAAAATCTCTATTGAATTGTGAAGAAACACTGAATAAATGTCAGTTTTACCTTTGCAACAAAACCTAATCCACTCCAAAAATAAGTCATTGACACTCATAGAGTTATGTTCCATATATTCCTTCTATTTTCATTCAATTATCAATTTGATATTAGTGGAAATAGTAGGATGTTGATATTACTAGATTTCACCCAATTATTCTTTAATGCATTTATTAAATCTCAAGTACCATTCAGTATGGGTAGCTGTATTGTTAAAGCTAACCATGGATGAATGCAGTTAGCACTGAGATGACAAATCATGGCTAAACACCTAAGCATAATTTCCATTGGTCTTTTAAGCCATACAGAAGTTTGTGCCTTTCCTTTTCCAGATCTTGTCAGTGAGGAAAACTAGAAGGGTTGACTGCTGTTTCAAGAAACATTTAGTTTCTTTTCAGTCTAGTTTGCATTTAGTTTTTAGTTCAGTCTAGTTTGTATTTCTAATTCAAAGATGTAGAAAGTGTTGCTCAAGGGCAGACTTGTTTTATGGTGACAACCACATTAGGGGCAAAATACACTTACCTTTCCTACCGGCTCGATGATGTGTGCGCACTGCGTGCGTGCGAGCACAGCTCGTGCATGCACTGTCGTCTGCACATGCACAGAGGGTCAAAACCAGGACTTGATGACATCCCGGTTTCTAGCGTTACCAGCTCTCCAAACGACCTGCCGCTGGCACTACCAGCTTTCGCGAGCCGGGTAGAGCCGGCTGCATTTCACCCCTGAACCACATGCTGAGCAAAAGTAGACCTACAGTATATCAGAGAGGTGTGTACACCCCCTCACATTTAGTAAATATTTAAGTATATCTTTTCATGTGACAACACTGAAGAAATGACACTTGGCTACAACAAAAATGAATACACCCCTCCTTCTTTTAGAATCTTACTTTGTGTGTGTATGTATGTGTGTGTGTGTGTAATTTTTTAAAACATATCTTTTATATAGACTAGCTTTTTTAGAATACTTTTTAGTTTTCAATGTTTACTCTTGATGCACTCCAGCATAAGATTTGATAACCCACTCTGAGGCTATCAAATGTGTTTGTTAACATGTTGGCTGACCCACAACCATACCGTGAGGGTTCTCTTGGCCAATATTAGAACTTGAAATGGTCATTGATTCAAGGATTTGATAAGTATGCTTATTGCAAGAATTGGAAAAGCTGTAAAAGAAGCATTCCAACTGTACGACCCAAGCCCTATTTATAGAAAATAGATTAATTTTTTTCCCTTTCATCTGTGTGGCATCATGGACTTAAAACATTGCACCTTGGATAGAAGAAGTGATTATAAGTATAAAAGTTCCTATAACATAAGAGCCCAGTCTCAGGGTAATTGCTTCTGATCCAATGTAGTTGTCATACTTCAATATGGCATTCTGTACATACGTGTTGAATACAAAGGTTCTTCAGGCTTTATCTTCATTAGTTGTTGTTATTTTATGGCTTTGTGAATAGAGGTTTGTAATGATAGTTATTTAAAAAGAAAATGCAGCCTTTCGTAATTGAAGAATGTTAGAAAATACTATACACATGGGGAAACTACTGCGATATGAAAACAGTCAGCTGCTTGCATTCTGCTAATTAAAAAGGATATTCATTAACAGACTGTCCAGCATATCCTTCTTGCTCTTGTTGAAGAACAGCCCATCTACCTTTTGCAAAAGAAATATTCTCAAAGCAGAGCATTCATCCTATTACCAGCTTGGTTCTGAAACAGTCTGAAGTTGGATGAAAGTAATCTGGCAAGAAAGTGCTGCTGTCCATGGGAAACTGGAAGAAAATCCCTTCCAAGAATATTTTAGTGCCCCTGAAGTAGTCTTTGGAGAGTGACCATCTGAATTTCAATCTACATATTGGAAGACTGTTTCCTTATCCAGCTGCAGAGCTACAAGTATATATACCACAATGGTCATTTCTGCTTTGGTTGCTGGAAAGAGTAGAAGCTCACCCAACAACTTATATTTGTCTCCAAAATATTTGTCTTCTGGAAAATCTTCTTGCTGGTAAGATCCAGGAAACATGTGGCTACATTGACTAAACACCAAACAGTATTTGGAAGTAGCAATATGATGTTGCAGCAATCAATAAACCTATTAGCATCAAGGAACTGGCATTGGAGTGGACTCCCCTAAATCTTCAGAGACTCAGATTTTCCAGTCAGTAAGTGCAAAGATTGAATTTTTGTTCCCATGACAAAATGCAAAGCTTATTGGCTTATGTAGTCCACATATAGCATGTATCTGCCAATTCTTAAGAAATGAAAAAGCCCAAAGAGTCTAAAACCAGAAAGTTCTAGCCAGGTCTAGCCAACTGACCAGCTTATACTTAATTTTGGAAAAGTTGTCTCCTTATTTGCCTCATCCCACCACACTCTTCTCACCAAGAACAAAGATGGCGGAGCAGGTTTCTGGGAAAACAAATCTCTGAAAGGCAAAAGAGCAATCAATTTGAAGCAGTGCAGGAGATGGGGATTGTCTCCAGGGATGTCTGGGGGAGGGGGGCTTGTCTTACTTAGATCTCATCAGTTCACTATTTACCTGTTTCCAAGCATAATTCAAGTTTGAGGATACTAATCTTTCAAGTTAGAAATGTCTTGGGATATGAACCTGCCAAATGCCGTGCGGTTTCCTTTACATATTTCAGCAGATTACCAGACCAGTCTTGTGAAGGCTAATTGATAGCAAATAGCTGTTTCACTAGAGATGCCTGATCTGTGAAATGCTATCTCTAAGGATATTCATCTTGCATCAAATCTCTATTATTTCGGTCAAGACTAAAACATTTTTCATGAACCCAAATTTACATAATATTTGTTCAATTCTTTTAATACTATCATTCAGAGACTTCCATAATTAACAATGTTCTAGAACACTAGGATATTGATATGAGCAAAGGGGTAAAAAGACATGATGGCAGAGTAAGAGAAAGAAGAAAGGAAGTGCTGGAACAGGATGACCTCATCTGCCTTTGGATCTGGCAAAGCATCCACTTTAATGCATCCCCTAATGGGAATTGCATTTCCTTGCATCCCAAGGGAATGCAAGCCTCACCAGAAAAAAAAATTATTTCCAACGACTAGCAACGATTTTTAAGAGTCACAAACTATCAGGTGCAAGTAACCAGATGCACACGTGAAGGGTTCAAGTTGATTACTTTATTGTGTTTTACCTGTAGTACAAGAATCGCCCAGACTGCTTTCCTTTCCTTGGGAACAAACAGATAAGGTACCATGGAACCTGGAGGGGATGGTGTGTGTGTGTGTGTGTCTCTTGCAGCTAATTCCCAGATTGATTCCTCCTTCTTGCCTGGCTGGGAGGTTTTCCACATATAAACTAATCTTTTATCTGAATATATTAAGGATTGAATCTGGGGCATTTTACAGGCATCACCTATTCTTTTTCATATAGCTAAGCCAGGCCCCTAGATTCCCATGCTTAATGATTGCTTCCTGAATTGGGCCACCTAAGGTGGCAGTATATTCTGAGAGAAAGCCATATTTATACAAAATGGAATCTTCACTGTGAACTGATTTTTAAAGGAATGCAAAATATTAAAAAGCCCCTAGAAATACTACTTTTAAAGAAGAATCCTAACATTATAAGTTTACACATTTTTGCAATCCTATGCAGGTCTTTGCCTGTTCATGCATAGAAGTTATGATGCCAAATGGTTTACATGTAAGCCTCTTTCCCCTCTGCCCATGACATGGTTGCTTAGAAAGATATTTGTATGGATAGACTGAAGTTCTGTACTGCCCTGCTTTTATGGCTTTAAGCAGCATCAGGATAGAAGGACAATAGAAATATCTTTCATATCTATTCTAAACATAGCTCTGAGAGCAATTTAAAAGGATTTTAAACTACAAGTAATGTTAAGAAGAGAATAACTCACATAATGTAATTACACTAATGGAAAGCTCTGTGAAATATATTTGCAGAAAAATTGTTTTAAAAAAATAACTAAGCCAGATGGCAGGAGCTTCTTACTTCCTTATTGAAGATTTTAATATCTCCTGGTAGAAGACTCTCACAAACTCATAGTTCTTCCCTAATTCTTACCACAAAAATGGATCTCCTCAAAATGCTGACAACAGATTTCCATAAAGAATTTTGGAATGCTGGTTGCTTCTCAAAACAGTATCAGATTCACCCCTTCATTCAGCAGATTTCATCAAATTTTGAATAGTAATTTCCATATTGATGGTGCAAAAAAACCCACTGAAATAATGTGGGGACAAGAATTCAAAAATTTAATCAACCCCCAATCCGTGGACCGGCACCATCCACAGTAGGCCATCAATTGGGCCGCACAAACAAGCAAAGCTCTATTTGTGGGATTCAGGCAGCAGGCAAAACCACGCCCCCACCGGTCCATGGGAAAAACCTTTCTCCACAGAACCAGTTCCTGATGCCCAAAAGGTTGGGGGCCGCAGGAATAGACAACCTGAAATGTTTCCTACCAAAATCAGTAAGGTCAACACATGAGTGGGGTTTGATCTAAAAAGCAAGGCCATTCCAAAAAAAAGAGAGGAAGATTTAGGCTAAAAGAAAAGATCAAGAAAGGAATTACTTATCTTATAATGTATAAAGACTAACAGTCTTTTGGAACACATTTCAAAGTACCGGTAACATACTACTGAAAAAATGACACTAAATCAGTGTTATGTTTCCTTTAAATTGTAATTCATCAGTTCCACATGGAGTGAACAGAACCTTGCATACCGCAAACCTCAGGTTTTCAACACAAATATATGGCTGCCTGAAGCTAATGATATATAAAAAGGAAAATGAAAAAAACTTGCAAAACTCTCTGTGATCAGTTGTGATGGTGTTAATATCTGAGCTGAAATGTTTCTACAATTGAATAAAATAGCATTTAACTCTGCCTAATTTTCTGTTTGTGGAATTCTCAAGAACAATGTTTTTTATTTGTTGTTTTTAATAAAAGAAAACATACATTTTATAAAATAAATAGTTCTTAGCCTTGATTGCATCACATACTCTTTTAAAATAGAAAATTCATTAATCTGGATGTCATAGTAACAAAGGCTTGCCCAGCTGTTACTAGAATAGCAGTCGGTTAAGCAGCACATTGATGATCCACTAAATAGTTCAGTAAACAATAAGAAAATCCTCTATGCTGTGGACAATTTATTAGATATTCCTATTCACCATTAGCCATAATTATAGAATATATCTTTAATACAAAAGTTGCAATAATAGTCCAGGTTTATTTCCTTTTTCTTCTGGAACTGCTTATGGGGATTCTTATAAATTACATTGCCCAGATATTTGGGGAAGCGCCATTTCATGAGATTAAATGCATTTATGGTTTTATTTCCAATATCATCTGTTAAATATATTAACAATGCAAGCATCTACTTAAATTAAATGATGACATGGATGAAATATTTCTAGGGGAAGAGAAAGGAAGAGACCTCTAACAATGTACAGGCAATGATGCATTTTGTTCTGCCTTGACCTTGAGCAGGCATTGTGTTACAAAGAGTGGGAAGCTAAATCAAAAGAACCAATTAACCCTTTGAAACCATCGTTTTTTAAGTGTCAGATTTCCTAAAATGTTATTGTTCTGAATGATCTGTAATCTCTGTAATCTCTTCAAATTAACTAGAAAGGAAAATAAACTGATTCCCATGTCATAAACATTTACATCATGAAAGGTTAAGTAATTCTTTTAGTATCTAATACTATAGAATAATATAATACTAATACTATAGAATAATATAATACTATATTAGTATAGAATTCCATAGTATCTAATTATTATTTTTATGTTTGTTAATAGCCACATTGTCTATTAATGTTCCCTGGCTCTTATATATTCATGTTATCATCAATAATGCTATTAGGAATGAAAGCTCATCACAATCATCTCTTATTTTAAATTTCTCCCCAAAAATTCTTTAAAGAGGAAACAAATCCATCCAGTTTTCTGAGACAGGCATCTATACTTTCTCTGCTACACCAGATGGAGCTTGCAAATTTCTGTATGCCACAAAAGACTGGCATTATCTTCCTCTTACTGTATCCCAAATACTTGCCCTTTCCACCCCACCCCATCAGTAAAGCAAGCTAAAACAAAGCATCCCCCCTACAAGAAATGCCCATTCTTTCATACCACAAAGCTACCACTCTTTTGTTAAATTAAATACATTCTAATTTTCCAGCATATAATCCATCAGTCTTTCAAACATTAATGCACCTTTAGAAACGACTGTATCTGCCATAATGGTGTAAGAGAGAGAGCATCTCACAGATACACAGATATCCATACAGGTTGAACACCTTCAAGAGCAATCCCAGGTTTTTTTCAAGTAGCCTGGATTCGGCAGCATCCATTCTACCCTGCCTTGCAGCCAGTGTCAAAGACATGCATAGATAAAGCTGGGTAAAACCTTTACAGCATCCCCAGTTTCTTAAACTAGAATAACATATTCCGTGGACTGCTATTCAGCATACCAGATAGTTGTTGCCTCTGGATCAAAACCACAGAGCAAGTTCTGTTCCAAAACAGAAATACAAAGTCAGGCATCCCATTTACTTACATGACGACTCAGTGCCAAACATGGCTGTCTCCAGATGCTTCAAAGGATGGGTTAAAAGGGAGAGAGATAGAGGGGAATCTATAAGAGAAGGGATGAGACTGCTACACAGCAGGAATCATGAAGCCAGACAATGCAGTTCCCACAGCTATCCAACCGGCAGATTCTATGTTCTCCCAAGCTTCGCTTTACAGACAGCCTTTCTTGTTGCCCTTGAAGCAAAAAATCTTCGCAGTAGCAACAGAAATATATATTTTTTAAATCAGAAGTATTGACTTTAAAATCCAGAAGACAAGGAATAGTCTGTGTCTCTTCTGTTGAGCAGGGAAGCAGAAATAGATAGCAGAGACTATATACTGCAATCCACAACCCCTGCTCTCAGTAAGACAATAGCATAGCTTATGCATACACTGGATGACGTCAGAATACTGCAAAGACTGACTGCTGTTAATCACGGGCTCAGAGGGAGACTGAATAGAGCACCGCAATTCAAATGGGAATTCTTTTGTCACAAAATACAGAAGACAAAGGACCACATATATTTTGCATCCTTGCAAAGAAAGGAAGGAAGAAAAGAAGAAAGACCCACTCCATAAAGGACATCGCCCGCTGCTGAATTTCAAACATATTTGTTCTGCTACAGCAAGTACTGCTTGTGAGTGAAATGCATTCACCACAATATTAAACATAAAAATACTCAGTTCAGAATGATGTTCAATCTTGTAGCTGATTGCTTTTAGCAAGAATGAGAAAAGCAATCATCTAAGGCCTATTCAGAGGCCAAACTAACAAATTATCAACTAAACTATAAAAAGATATTTATCTATTTATTCTATGTGTATCTATGTAACTCAATGGGCTAACTGTATCTATTTATACTAAATGTATGTACTGTATGCAGGTTTAATACTGATGGGGGGGATTTAACTGAAAGCCCACTGATTGAATGTGGCTTCAAGCCAATTTTGTCTAATTGCCTCACAAAGACACAGAGAATCTGTATCCTTCCAGATGTTCCTAAGAAATCCAAATACACCCTTGCTAAATTGAGCAATGATGAAGAATGCTAAGAGCTGTAGTTCAGAAATATGCTTTGTAACTGTGAACCCTGTTTTATTTTGCGTATATTGCATATATGGCTATTTCTGCCTTAAGAAAAAATAGAGGTGACCATATTTTCCTTATACAGCTTCTTCCATTTCTCCTTCCCAAAAAAAGACTGACTTATTTGTTTCCTCTCCTATTCTTGCTCCAGTTGTTATTTGAACAGCTAAAAACAGAGTTTTCCTCTCTTTTGCCATTGCCAAGTCTGTCTTTCTTTCACATCTTGGTATATAGAATCAGTAAAATATTGCTGTTAATACTTCCCCACCTCCATTGTTAATATATCTTAATTATGTCATTATCATGTGCACTTAAGCAAAATATCTATAGTATTCCATCAAACAGGGAATGCAGAAATACAAATAACTGTCTGTATAAATACCAATAAACTGAATGTGATCTGGCAGTCATCAATATGGTGACAGACTGTACAGAAAACTATTACAACTGCACTTAATTTTGTTCTTTCTTTATTAAACTATCATAATGAAAAATAAAGAAAACTTAATAAGAAAACCTTTAAGTAAGAGCCAGTTTGGTCTAGTGGTTACGATACTGACTTAGAAACCAGGAGACTTTAAATTCTAGTCGTGTCTTGGGCATGAAAGCCAGCTGAGTGACTTTGGGCCAGTCACTCTCTTTCAGCCAATTACCTCCCTGGAGTATTATTGTTGTGTAGAAAATAGAAGGAGGAAGGAATATTAGGTATGGTTGCCTCTGGGTTGATCCGGAGCTCTGTTATCGGGTGCAGAGGCCTTTCTGGAAGGGCCATTGACGTTGAAATGGAGGCCGGGGTGTGTGTGTGACACCTGTGTCAATCTGGAGCCCATTTCTCAGCTGCAGAGGCCTTTCCAGAAGGCCTCTGAGAGCGAAACAGAGGCTGGGGGGCGACCTGCGCAAGTGACTGCAGCAGAAGTGGGCCGGCAAGGCAAGCAGGTATCAGGGTGTGCAAGGCCTGCTAAGTAGGTCAGCTCCGCCCCCCCCACCCACCCCAACATAAATTTTTACCCGTGTACCTCACCCTACCCACTGCACCCTGGACTGGGCGGTGTCTTAATTAGGGCTTATTTGGGAGGCAGGCCTTATATTGGGCGCATGTGTAAAAATCAAGCTAGGACTTACTTTCGGGGTAGGTCGTATTTTTTTTGTCTCTGATAAACATTGTCACTGCAGAAGCTTAGTTTTTGTATATTTTATGCAATTTGGCATCTTTTTTACATTATAGTTACTTTTGAATAGTAATATACGTTAGCATCATCTTGATATCTGCTCTTACACATCTTTCTATTGGAGGTTCTCTAAGCTGCTCCTCATAATTTTATTTCTTCCATGTGAGAGGAAGGACTGTGGCTTACATTCCTTTCTGTCCCGTTACATTTTAGGGATTCTTGTTTTTTCCTTATTTGGTCCTTTAACCAGGAATCTGGAGTGTGAGTGACAGAGAAAGGAAATGATAATGTGGATAATTGAAAGATATGTGAAATAAAGCAAGTAGTTGAAAAATAGAGGAAAGAAAAGTTGAGGAATGAAAAGAGAAAGAATAGACAAGAACCTCGGGGCAACAAAAACAAGTTAGCATAAGGTTCAATGATCATCTACATTTCTGTAGTCCAGTAGATACCACCTGACAGGCATAATTAATCAACAATGTCTAGCAGGACACTAGTACCTTTAGAAGAGCCCAGCATGGCTTAAGATGGTATACCAAGTCTAAATAGGATAAAGCCGAAATGGACTAGAAATAGTGGGTCACAGCTTGAGACAAAAACCACTAAGCCACCACCAGTTCAACAGACAAGGTGCAACCACAGTCACGGAGGTCACACAGATTATGGGCAATCTGAGCTGAGCAGGACTGAGTAAAATATAAGCATAATTTTATTGGAAATGTTATTGGAGAAAATCTAGAAGGAATCAATGTTTCATTTTAAAACAATAGGTGGCAAGAAATACTAAGAACCATCATGGAGATAACTCACAGTTTCTGGCAGATAAATCTATGCATTGGGGGACAGTCTAGTATAGTGATTAAGCATCAGGCCAAAACCTGGGACACTGGAAGTTCTAGTTCTGTCATAGGCACAAAGGCAGCCGAGTGATCTTGGGCCACTCATTTTTTCAGTCCTAGGAAGTAGACAATGGCAAAGCCACTTCTGAAATCTTGCCAAAAAAAACCCTCCAGGGACTCAGGCTGTTCTGAGAATCGGACATGATTAATGAAGAAAAATTGCACACATATCTCTTTATATATTCCCATTGTCAATTTAAATTCCGGTTATGATTCCATCCCTACAGAAAGAATCTAGTGGGATGTGTTTCATCCATAGATTGGCGGTTACTTGGCTTAATTAGAAAGTTGCATGAAACAGTTACACAGGTTAGTGATAGTTGTGGCTACCTCATTACCAATATGTTGATTCAGAAAGAAACAAAGCAGAGTTGTACTCTGGGCTTCTTGTTTTCAATATCTAGATGAAATCAGTGATCACCACTTCAATGAAAGAATAATTCCACAATTGAAAATAGATAGCTGTCTGCAGTTCTCTATCCTGATGATAAAGTCATTGTGTCCCCAACTCAGATTTCAGCACTTTTCTGTAAGGAAGAAAGTCTCATAGTAAAATATTCTATAACTAAAACCATACTTTTCTCCAAGGGATTTCAAATATCAAGTAACAATAAAGACCAGGTTTTATTATTTAAATATCATTGCAACCCCCTGGAATTTGGCATGCACAAATTAAATCTATTTTTGAAAAGGTCAATAATAGTCCTAAGGACCGTGTTTCTTTCATATATAAAGGCAAGAACATATCCATAGACATACTTTCTAAAGCTAAATTAATCTCTCAGATGGGTCTTAGGTACATGCATATAATAACTTAAAGGTTTTTGATATTATTAAGTCCAGATTCCTAAGGGTGCTGTTCTGAATACTTTGTTTAATTTTGAGTACAATACTTTTAATCAGGAATAAGAATGACACTACTGAAATGTAGGATACACTTGTTTAGGCCCAATCTTTATGTTTCAAGAAGTTCCACAGCTGCCGTGATCTTTCTTGGTAACTTGACTTTTTTTTTTTTTAAGAAAGCCAGAATTTAGAAACCGTTTGGATTCTCGTGCAAAGCTCTCTGGCCATAGGGCTATCAAGCTGAAATCCAGCAGCAGGTGTTTGACAAAGCTTTTGTATGTCAATTAGACAAGGACGAATTAGGTAATCAATATTGGCAGGATATAAACATAAAATCCTTCATGCAGGCAAATAACAGAATCAATATTAATTGTACAAGGCCCTGTGGAACCTTTTCCCAAAGCTCTTTATTGTCTTGCTCTAGGATAGTGATGGTGAACCTTTTTGCCACCGTGTGCCAAAAGCGAGGGGAGCACGGGGGGGATTGTGTGCATGCCCACACCCATAATTCCATGTGCCCCCCATACATGTGTGTGTGATCCCCCTTCCGGCACGCAATGGCATGGTGGGCCCAATGGGCCCATTTTTTTGTTTCCCCAGGATCCGGAACTTCCGGAAGTTGGCATGACCATTTTTCACACATTGCAGCATCCCCATGGTCACATGATCAA
>JANHFT010004223.1:35076-49644 GCA_032467955.1 Pseudoxenodon macrops | reverse complement strand
TGGCCCTGGCCCCATCTCTGCCTCTGATGCAGAGACCCCGTCCGAGCCTTCCCTAGACTCCAGAGCTGACCCATAGTTCTCTCCGCTCTCCAACTCATCTGACAGTTCCGCAGGCTGCCGGTGAACCACAACATTGTAGAGAAAATAGGAGGAGGAAGGACTATTAGATATGTTCACTGCCTGGACTTATTTATGAAAATAATAAAAGTACGATATAAATAAATACTAAATATATTTTAAAAGTAAAAACAATAATGAAGGAGCACTGGGGGGGGGGAATCTGAAAGAACTGACTAGTCAGCAGCTAATTGTCTGGAAGATTTCATTTGTGAGAGAAGGAATATTTTCAGAGTATTTTGCTGATGAAATAATCCAAAATGTAAAATATAAAGGAAAAAAGAATAAAAAGGTATTGTACAAAATTCCCATGGAATAGAATGAAACGAAAGAAGTAAAATTTAAGGCTTTATCCAGATAGATGCACTTGAAAGATAAAAAAGAAGAATATCAGATGATATTTCAAGAAGGGAATATTGCTTTTGGCAAATCTAAATAGCTTTATTTTTTCCCTGGCCTACAAGTTCTACTAAGAACTATATTTAAATGCATTTAATTCATTGAATAAGTTATTTATATCTAGACTAAGAATTAAATACATCTTTGTCTTCTTTTAGTTAACTACTTTTGATTCAAACTTTGAATTACAGTATATATTCATTCTTTAGACTTAAATGTAACAACCAAATCAAACAACAAAATGTTTTTTAATAAAAGCATTGCATTATTCTTTTTTGTCAGATGACTATCCAGCTTCTTTTTCATGATCTCCAGCAAAGGAAAACTCACTATTTTGTGTGGCAGTTGTTTCTACTGGCTGGCAGCCTGTTTCAGTCAGGAAGTTCTTTCTGACATTCAATCAAAAGCTTCTTCCTTCTTCACCTATTGGTTCCAGCCCTGTCCTCCAGGCCAATGGAAAATAAGTTGACTGCCTCTTTTATGTGACAAAATTAGAATTGCACAGCAATATAACTGCAAGTGTTTGGGTCTGTGTGTGAGTTAGGACAAGCTTGTGGTGCTATGCTTCTGCTATAATTTCTCCCAAATTTATATTTAAAACATATATTTTCAAAGAAAGTTAATAATAATGTATTAAACTTCTATGCCACCTAATTCTTGCCAATTTAAGACAGCTGACAACAAAGAAATTACAATAAAACAAAGATAAAAGATGACAGATGTATAGAAAGTTAGTATGGTGTTACAATTAAAGCTAAACGTAATACTGTTTGCTGCCCAGAGTTGTTAGATATGAGATGGGCAGAAAATAAATGAAATAAATAAGTAAGTAAGTAAGTAAGCAAGCAAGCAAGCAAGCAAGCAAGCAAGCAAGCAAGCAAGCAAATAAATAAATAAGAAAGATAAGATAAGATAAGATAAGATAAGATAAGATAAGATAAGATATATCATGCAAAGGAGATTAAATTGTTTTCATAATGTTGAAAAAGAAAAAAAAGGTATAAACTCTGGTCTAAATGCTTGCAGTTTTCTTGCTGCATATTTTCTTCTATTCAGTCATGTCTGATTTTCAAAAACTGCCAGGATAATTCCTTTCAAGGATTTTTTCACAAAAGTGGTTTGCCATTGCTTCATTCTTAGGGCTGAGAGAAAACAACTGGCCAAAGATCACCCAGTTGGCTTTGTGCCTAAGGCAGAACAAGGACTCAGTCTCCCTGCTTCCCTTATCCACACCACCAAAATGGTTCTCATTCATACACAATACCTTACTTCACATAACAAAGTGAGCGAAGCACACTAGAATTCACAAGGAGCAAATATTCCTTCCTTCAACAGACCACATACTAGTTTCTACTTTTCTGCCAACATTTGTACTTTTAAACTTCCATATGCATTTCACTATTTTTAGTTTTAAAAAAATACTATGAAAGTAATCATGTCAAAATATTCATCTACCTGGTCTAATTTTTAGGCATTTATGAGTTATTTCATACAAAATATCTGGATACATTCAAACTATATTACTCAATAATATTTAAAAGCAAGTCCTATTCTTTGTTACCACCTGTTGTATGCCACTTCATAGTTCTGAAGACAGTATGACAAACAACACATTAATCTCCATACCATTCCAATATTGGTGTATTAGTATTTATGTGTCAGTCATACAGCATAATATATTTATATCTACTTTTTTAAATGGATAAGGAAAAATCTTAGTGTCCTGGCCGCAAGGCCATTATCCTTATTCAACATGCTGATGTCACTGCTGCTGGCGATCAAGTAGAGCAAGGAGCCAGTCCTATCAAGAGCTTGGAAAGATCAGCCTGTGACTTATGGCATGTCATACCTTTCTGCTGTTGTTGACCCAGAGCATTCCGTCCCTACCAATTATTACTTCTTTTTGTAGGTGTGCAGTGGAATAACAGTCTTTCCCTGTAGCCGGTTTATTCACTACTTTCATGGAGCAGAAACGTGCCAACTCTCACAATAGTGATTATTATGATAGCTAAATGGAACTTCCATAGTTGTCTGTTCACGAAACCAATGGACAGGATTATGGTTCCTCCTATCCCCACTCAACATGTTGACCAAAACCTCTAAAAGCTGCAGCCCTATGTACCCATAGACACAAGATCTGGACAGACTTAGTTTGGTTGGCTTTTAATGTGCATAGTTGTTGCCACATCCGGGTGCAGGAACACCACTCCAATATTTTTCCTTAATAGTTTTAGTTCGGGTTTGGATCAGAACAGCCAACCAGCTTTCCCAAACGCTCCCACTCTTTCTCTCCACGAGGAAATTGGGGAGGAGAAAGTGAGCATAAAACCTTGATACCCAACTCAAAAATGCCTCCTATGGAGGTTCATGGGGCTGAAACGGAGATAGTAGGAAGACTAATAGGGCACAAACAAACAAAACAGAGCAGAGAGCCAACCTGAGTCGTCTCCAATTTTACTACCTAAGAGGTACAACAGGAGCAGAAGGAAAACGTCACACTTCCCTGCTATCAAGAGCGACGGTGCTTTTCAGCCCGCAGCGTGGAACTGGGTGAGCTCTAAAGAAAGTTTCTATCCCGCCGCTTTTCCCTCCAGAGAACCCATCATCCGCCACCTTCCAGCCACCCCGGAGCTGCACAGCCGAAGGCCCTCGGCGCGAGGTTAGGCGAGGAGAGAGAAAAAGGCGCGTTGGTTACCTGAGGTCAGGTTGTCATTGATCTTTAAAGGTACCCTCAAAATATAGACGACAAAAAGCATGGCGAAGAACCAGAGAGTCCACAAGTAAGTCCAGGACCAGATGATGCAGGACTTGAGTTGCTCCAGAAAACCGCCCCCGGTTTCGGCCATGTTTGGGGAAGAAAGGGAGCCGGGGTCGGCTTGTGAGGGGCAGAGCGAAGCCGCACGCGCTCTCTGCTACCTCGACCTCGCACTGTGTACTTCTGGGATGATTCATGTCTCCCAAAGTAACAGTAACGTGTCCCGCTCTACCTCCGCCCTCTTCTCAGGGTTTCCACGCAAACATCTATTTAAGACTCGGCTTGAGCGGTAAACAAACCCAGCTGTAAGAGGAGCCTCTTCCCTCCCACCCTCCGTCCCTTGCCTCCTGACAACCCTCTTCTGCTTCTTGGTTTGCAGCGGCACGCAAGGCTACCTCCGGAGGCCAAAGTCAACACGGCTCCAGTCTCTTCAGCGCCTACACTTACAAACCGATGGCAGAAAAAAGGGGGGAGGCCAACGTGAAGGGGGTCATTCAGAAGAAACAGCCTTCACGTTTATTTCATTTTAGTTGTATTTTTCTTTCCGTTTTCGACGACAGCCCGGTCTCTCTCATCCCCATTAAATAAGGAAAGCATTCATGTTAAGTATCTGTGGGATCTGGAATATTCTCCATCTTCTCCCACTGGGGAGTAAAACTTTCGATGAAGCTAGGGAACCATACAAAAACAGGTCGATAAAAAGCGCATTTAGCCAAAGGACTTTAAAGTGAGAGACAAAGTCTATCTATCTACCAAATTGTTACAATCTAGAGAACCAAAAAATTGGGGCTGAAATACGTGGGCCCTTTCCCCAAGAAAGGGAGTATTAACCCAGTGATTGTTGAGCTGCCAGAAATGTTCAGATGTGTATACTCAGTATCTCATTGCACCCTGTTGAAACCAGAAATGGCACCTTCCTGCCATCCAAAATCACAACCACCTCCCAACCCCATTGTTAATGAGGGGGAACAGCACTTTGAAGTCAAAGACATTGGGGGCAGGGCGGGAGAGACCCAGTATTTGGTAACTTAGAAGTTTCCCCTCTCAAGATATTGAATTGATCGACTCCCAACATATCAAAGCCCCCAAACTGCTTTAAAAATTCTATGATCAATATCCAGATAAACCTCATTGAACTATTTGCTAATTTAGAATCTGTGTGTATCTCTCTTCCCTCTTCTTTCTCTTTTGCTGAACTAACATCTCTGTCAAAGGGGGCAGAATGTCAGATATGCTTGGCTTAGCTTGGCATCACACAGACATCCTGCCATCAAAAACTGGAATTGGGAGGGGTGGGGGAAAGGAAGGGATAGAAGGGCAATAAAGTTGTGGGTGTACATGATGGGAAATTGGGAGAGGGGAATGGCAGGCAATAAAGATCAGACCAGCTGGATCTAGTTTGTACCAGCAACCCAAGGCCAGGCACCCTGAGAAAATATGTGGACTACCCCCAAACATCTCAGTGTTCTCAAAACATTTTGGCAAGCTCCAGTTGGCTGGAAATGTTGCACTGTGATTATGGTAAGTGGGCCAACTAGTCATAAGTCACTTTTTTCAGTACTAGTACTTTAGTCACTAAACAAATGATTGTAAGCTAGACTCTCTGTATAGCTTTTGCCCCATAGAAGCTGATGACGGAACCATCTCAACAAAGAAACACCCCATTTCCAGAATGGAAACCTAAGAGTTGGATGAAGCCTATTTAAACCACTAAATCCAGTGTTCAATACAGGGTCCAAATGAAAGTTTACAGTTTTAATGTTTTTGTGCAACATTCAGAATTGTTCAGCATTGGGTGGCACATAAACTAAAAACAGACTTGATAGTTATGCCCTCCCTTTGCTTGGATGTATCTACTAAAAAAGATTCTACCAACTTTCTCAGTAATAATTTCCATGGTTTAACTTAACTATTAACATTAAAAACCAATTTTTAGGCAAAATTTGCATTCTGTTCCACATTCTGTGACATGGAACAGCTCTTGCTTTCTTCTATGTGGCAGCCTGTCCAATATGATTGGTGACATACCTTCTCAATCATTTCTCCTTAATTTATCAAGATTAATTTTCCAGAATCCTGATCACTCTTGTTCTTTCCAACTGCATCTTTAAAATCTGGTGTCCAGAATTGGATGCAGAAGTTGAGGGGGGGGCAATCTATGAACTATTGCTTTCTCCAAGTTGGAAACAATTTCTGCTAATGCAAACTAAAATTACACCTGCCTTTTTGGCTGCCCCATCACTGCTGAGTCATATTCAGCTTGAGACCAGCTATAAATTCAAAATCCCTTTGACATCAATTATTACAGAGCCAAGTATTTTTATCTTCTATCACAGTACAAAAATGATATAGCTTCTGCACTATGACCAGAAGAGACCATATATTACTTGAAAATGTTTTTTAATTTTAATGTTTAAATCAGACACTGATTTTACTTTTAAAACCTTGGATTAAGAAATTTAAAATCTGCAGATGTGTGTGAGGGAGAGGGAGAATTAGTTTCAATCCAGTTAGTATCTTCTTGATTAGGGTACTATGATTTTAAAGAAAGGAAAGAAAGATGGCATCTTGTCTTAAGTTCTCTTACTTCCTTATATCTCTCTCCTTTTTCTGCTGATTTTAGTACTTTTCTTAGGCATTAACAATCTCTTCCTACAACTTTAAAAAAGGCATCAATATGGCATTTTGTGGTTCTGGGATCTTGATTTCATCTGCAGAACTACCAAAATTGCTTGACCTGTGGTGGTGCAATGGTTAGAATGCAGTTCTGCAGGCTATTTCTGCTGCCTGCCAGCTGCCTGCAGTTCGATTCTCATGGGCTCTAGGTTGACTCAGTCTTCCATCCTTCCGAGGTTGGTAAAATGAGGACCCAGATTGTTGGGGGCCATATGCTGACTCTGTAAACCACTTAGAGATGTAAAGCATTGTAAAGCGGTATATAAGAGCTATTGCGACTTTTTTAAATCTATGCATAGACTTCTAAGATTGCTTAATGTCAAGAGTACAGTGCTTTTGCTATTTCTGCCTTGAATGTAAGATTTTAAATGATATCAAGATCTCCCATGTCAGGCAGAAATGTAACATTTCAGAATTCTCATGAAAAATTGTGAGATCCCTAGAGGTGATATTCCCCCAACCTCTTGAGATGCCAGCATATAGCCGCATCTGGAGGAAGAAAAAGAAAAACTATCAAGCCCATCAACTGTTTTAGTATACAATACTAATTGCAGATAGCTGAAGCTGAATATATCCTGCCGAATGGATGAAATGAAATATAAACTACTAATTTAACAATATAAAGTAATAAATAAAGTAACAAGCATTTGATAGCAACAACACTTTAAATTTATATTAGCTAATAAATCTCTCAAATTGAGTAATTCCTGATAATTACATATACATGCAGGTTTTTTTTTAATCAACAGGACAGAAATGGTTTGACATTACCTTCTGGAATATTTTATCCTCCCAGTCCTGAGATTTTTTTGAAGGTATCCTATCCAGGTACTAAACAAATACAACTTATCTTTCTGAGATCAACTAAAGTCAATTAGACATTCCTTCCTTATGTGACTAGTAATCCTAAAGAGAGAAAATACTGCCTACAGCAAGTGCCCTAAATGATAGGAGAAAGTGTGGTGCAATCTTTGCAATTCTATGCACCAAACAACATATTATGAATGGGTAGGCTTATATTAAAATAAAGTTGTGTATGGGCCAAGATTGTAAAGATTTAGTTTTGGACCTCCAAAATTAATTGAAATCAGTAAAACTATTGCAGAATAAGCATAGTACACTATGTACATAGTACAGGCTGATGACCACCACATTCTATGTAGTAACCTAGGAAAACACTTGGTTAAGGCATGACTGTATGGTAAAAGCATTACCATTTTTACTTTATCACACAATAAACTATTTACTGTGTGATATTTACTATTTACAGACTATTGATGTGGCAATAGTAATTAAATAGTAGCTAAAGCATTAATATGTTTTTTAAGAAGAGAAAGGGAATGGCATTATCCACAATGTAACACCTGTTGATTTTTCAACACCACCTATGGAAACAACAGAAAAAGCAAGCAGCATTCTATGCCCACGTGGCAAATAAATTATAAATTTACTGGACAGACATTCTGCACATGTTGTTTTTTATCTCAGGATAGATATATTGAACATCATCTACTTTTGAAACTTCAATATTTTACATATTAACAAAATATTTTAAGGATAATACAATAGGATAATTTATATCTTTATTTTAGGAAATTTCATTATTTATTACAATTCTAATGATAAAAGTGAAATATTGTTCTGTAAAATAGAATTGTACAAAAAAGAATAACATGCACCACTTAAAATTTTTCCAAATAAAACTTCCTGCTTTTAGTTTGCTTCAGAGATTTCACTTAACTATTTAATTAAGGATTTTCATAATGGGAGTACCGGCCTCCTCTCCTTATATAACTGACATTCACACTGAAGAACTAAGATTTCTCACAGTATCTGTACATTTCCCATCTAAATTTGAGGTTTATTAACTATATTGGTGTGAGTGGATATAGTATCATCAAAGAATGTAACTGGATCTAATTAAGTTTTACATGTATGATCAATAATCAATAAGTAGATTTATTGAACCTAATGTAAAAGCCACCCTCTACCAACTATTTTTATTCTGTGTTTTATTTTACCAAATCTGCAAAACTATACAATATATATCAACATTTGAGGGATGTTATGTAATAATTAGAAAATATAGCTTAATAGGAATCATACATTTAAATCTAATCTCTTGCTAGATTTTCGCCTTGTACCTAATGTGGTATAGAAATAAAACTATACATTGTAACCGTTTCATACAGGAATGTGCCTGGATCATGAAGAGAGTGACCAGCAAATCCTATTATTGCAGTATCTTACTTCTGTTCTACTTCCTAAGTAGTCCAAAAGACTTATATGCAATATAAAAACGAGTTGGAAAAAAGGTACTGATATTCTGATAAAAAAATATGTGGCAGAATGGCAGCCTCTGGAGAAAGTTGATTTTCTGATAGTTCAAATAAAAATAGCAGAATCAAAATAATTATGATTATAATAGTAAGTGAAGCAATTATCTTCACTTGCATTCTCTCATCATTATATTGTGATTTATTAAATTTTCTCATCCTTTCTTTTATTTAATTAATTTACTTCTGTAACTGTAAATATGAAATGGAAACTCTTAATTTTCTCTTTCAGCAACATTATGAGCTTGAATCAGTTTACAAAGTCCACAACAACTCTAATTGAGACTGCCAACTCTGTTGCTAAGTGATTGGTCATTATACAAAACATGATGTGACTGCCACCTAGATCCAAGCCATTTTTGGAGGAAGGGATTACCTCCACTGCAACTCCCACACACACATCTATTTCCCTCCTTATCTCTGCCTTCATTATTTTATTATTATTATTATTATTATTATTATGGGCTCCTGTTTCTTTTTATGTTCAATAAGCTGATTCCTTCTTAAATTTGTTGCAAGATATATATTTGAAATGATAATCATAACTAAATAGAAAAATTTGCATGTTTAATTCACACTGATTTTTAGTACATTTCAATTGAAGAAAAAACTGACAGACACACAATGAGTATAGGATTACACATATATAACAATATGCCTTGCTATAATACAATTATGGCTGCATGATAAAAATAACTTGATGACTAATAAAATCCCAACTCATCTGAGGTGCTGTCAAATGGAACATTAAATGCATTTTGAACATAAGCACTAATTTCAACTTCTTAAAATTAGATATTGGCTTTTTAAAAAAAGTTAACATCAAGCTAGTTAAATAACTGAATGGGACTGCATATAGAAATGCTTTTTTCCAGCTTTCAAACAGTGAGGGGCAGAATATTTCTGCAATATACATGATTAAAATCCATGTTGTCCAGAAACAAATATTTTCAAAGGAATTGTGTTTGGTAAGCTGCCTTTTGCATGAAAGCAAGCAACATGGGATAATCTTATGCAAAAATATTTTTTCAAACTGTTTAAGTTAACTGAAAACTATAGGCATATCATTATAAAAATCTAAATATATCAGAAGCTCTCAACGTTTCAGCTATACTGATTTTTTTTATAACTTTGTAAAGGAGAAACAAATGGACAAATAAAAAGAGTAAGCTATCTAAGCCTTGTGTTCTAACCAAACTACTTACAGTTATTTCAATGGCAAATGGCCAAGGTGATACATCACAATTTTGAATACCTTTGCAATAACTTTATTTTGTACAGAACAAAATTATTCATATTTGCCACATTCATTTTAAGCATTCTGCATTTCCTTCCCAATCTTGTAGCTCAGTATCTTGTTCCAGTCAATCTTTGTGCGAGTAACTGGCAGTTGTCGGCGCAAAGCCTTGAAAGTAGTGTCCGACATTGTTTGATAATTTTCACTGATAGCAGTCTGTAACAAAGAAGAAAAAATTTCTTAAACAATGCACAATTTGTTTATACAAAGCAATATATTTCCAACTGTATACGTTATCATTATGTTCCAAAACATTTTCCCCATATTTTTATTAGATAAACTCGATATTCTAAGATTAAATAAAAAGATTTGATATAAATCAAATGTTAGCAGTACCTCTGTATTCTAACTCATTGGGAAAAACTTATAGTTTATATCTTATAATTATAAATATAATTTATTATAATTTGTAAGGACAAGTATCAAGAATGCTTTTACAAGATGATTTTCCAGCATCTTAAAATGAAGAACTCAAGATTAAATCAATTGTATCATATAACAGTGGAGAAAAGAGAATCAAACAAGCTATAAGATTGGACTTTGGACTAAATAGGTTTATCTGCCATGTCATCTGGTACCATACTGATGAAATAGTGTTCCACAATAATTGTTATTGCAAATAAGTGACCTGCCAAATGTTATCACTCTGTGATCACATCCTGAATTGTTGCACATTGATTTTTATACTTTTCTGATATTAAGTATATGGTTGGTTAAATTTTATTCTATGTATTGCAATCATCTTGCATTTAACAGTCTTTCGTCTTATTTTGAACATATAATATAAAAGGAACAAGATAAAAGTTGGCCAGTAAGATTCAGAACAATAGTTGAGATTATATGTATAGTCTTATAAAATATGATACCTGGTATTCATTTTCTGCAGCCTCTACGATCTTCACAAATTCCTTTGCTGTTTGTGTTTCATTCTATAAAAAAAGAAAATGTTTCTGAACTAAAGCTACCATAAATAGATAAACTATCAGTATTAAGATCAAATGTCATTTCAAATACAGTACACAAATTGCAGAGAGTAGATATTTTATTTAAATTGTGACACTTTTATCAGTATTATATCTAGAGGATGATGTAAGAGATGCAGAAAAGCCACAAAATAATATTGTTATCCATTCAACAAGCTTTATCACAATAGGTACCATGTTTTCCCGAAAATACGACATGTCCCCATATTAAGCACAATCAGGCTTTTCAGAGCATGGGCTGAAATAAGCCCCCCCCCCAAATAAGCTTCTCCCCCACTTAAATGCATGCACAGCCGGTCCCCGCCATTTCCACTGTTTCCGTGCAAACAGCATGAGGTGAGGTGGCGAGATTGGAGGGGGGAAAGGGGAGGTATGCCACATGTACACCACACGCCCTTACTGTACCTACTGGTAAGGCTGATGGCTGTGGCAAAATGAGCAGCAGGCAAGCAACTCGCCTCGCACCCCACTCCTTGCTGCAGCAAAGAGTGGCAGGCGAGCAACTCGCCTTGTGCCCCACACAAGTTTTAAACAATTAATTAGTATGAAATGCTGTTGCTTGGCTACTGGTGGATAAGACTCACCACAGGCATATAACAGTTGTGCTATAGATCTTGAATTTGCTTCCAAGTGCAACTCTTAAGTACTGGTTTTACCATGTAAACTGTATATGGCTTTGCCCTCAGGAAACTTTAGCCTCTTTTAAGAGGAATTGATGCATTCAATATTTTCCTAAGATGAAAGGTTCCTGAAGGTCCATTGCTTTTATCTCCTTAAGACCTTGATGATCCAAAAAGTTAGAAAATATTGAATTGTTTTTGGAAAACATTTGGGGAATAGGAAAGAGGTTTATAATTACATTATTAATTATAGTAAATATTTCATTGACTTTATTTTTAATGTTATGCTTATATTGTGAAGAAACTACATAACTTTGGAAAAATGTTATGTGTATCTGTATACACACACACTGTGCACAATTATTAGGCAATTTAGTATTTTGGCCATATCATCATTTTTTATGCCTATTTCCTCCTCCAAGCTGTATAAACTTGAATGCTTAGTGGATATAAGCATATCAGGTGGTGTGTATTTGTGTAATGAGAGAGGGTGTGGTCTAAGGAGATTAACACCCTATATTAAGATGTGCATAATTATTAGGCAGCTTCTTTTCCTTGGGTAAAATGGGTAAAAAAAGATATTTAACTGACTTCAAAAAGTCACAAATTGTAAAAAAAAAAATTCTTGACAGATGCAGCACTCTTTGAAATTGCTGTGATATTGGGGAACGATCACAGAACCATCAAACATTTTATTGCAAATAGTCAACAGGATTGCAAGAAACGTGTTGAGAAAAAAAGACTGCCAAAGATTTGAGAAGAATCAAACATGAAACTGTCAGGAACTCATTATCCTCCAGTGCTGTCATATTCTGGAACCTACCTGGAGTGCCAAGAACTACAAGGTATTCAGTGCTCAGACATGGCTAAGGTAGGTCGGCTGAAATTCACCCACCACTGAACAAGACACATAAGTTGAAATGGCAAGACTGGGCCAAGAAATATTTGAAGACAGATTTTTAAAAGTTTTTATGGACTGAAGAGATGAGAGTGACTCTTGATGGACCAGATTCGACTCAGAGGCAAGCAAGGTGGAGATGAGATACTGGTATGGGCTGGTATTATTAAAGATGAGCTAGTTGGATCTTTTTGGGTGGAAGATGGGATTCAAAATCAATTCCCAAACCTACTGCCAGTTTTTAGAAGACACTTTCTTCAAGCAGTGGTACCGGAAAAAGTCTGCATCTTTGAAAAAGACCATGATTTTTATGCAGGACAATGCTCTATCGCATGCATTGAAATACTCCACTGCATGGCTAGTCAGTAAAGGCCTTAAAGATGAAAGAATAATCACATGCCCACCTTCCTCACCTGACCTATACCCTATTGAGAACTTGGGGGCCCTTCTTAAATGGCAAATTTATGGTGAAGGAAAAGAGTATACCTCTCTGAACAGTGTCTGGGAGGCTGCCGCTGCTGCACAAAAAGATGATCATCAACAGACCAAGAAAGTGATAAACTCCGTGAATGGAAGGCTTATGACTGTTATTGAAAAGAAATGTGGCTATATTGGACAGATTTTTTTTTGCAATGTCAGAAGTGTTTATTTGTACATTGTTTGCTTATTATTTTCACTTGCAAATAAAGAAGTGAGATGGGCAATTTTTCATTTAGTTGTATAATAATTCTGCACACTAATAGTTGCCCAATAATTGTGTATAAATAGATATTCTCCTAAGAAAGCCAAAACCTCACTTTTACTTTCTTAAATATTCAGGTTTGAGGTTTATTAACATTTTGGATTGACGGAGGGCACTGTAGTTGTTCAAAAATAAAATTAATCCTTCAAAATAAACTTGCCTAATAATTGTGCACACTGTGCTAATAATTGTGCAGTGTGTGTGTGCGTACGTATGTGTGTACATATACATACATATACACACACACACACACACGTATGTATGTATGTATGTGCTACAATTTAATGGATAAAGAAACAGATAAAAACTGGAAGATTGTGAAGTCTAGTTCCACCTTAGGCACAAAATAAGCTGGGTGACCTTGAACCTGACACTTTCTCTTCAGCTCTAGAAAGCAGGCAGTGCCAAAGCACTTCAGAAAACTTCCCAAGAAAACTGCAGGGACTTGTGCAAGGAGTTATCAGGAATCAACACTTACTTGAAGACACACACACACACACACACACACACAGAGGCAATTATGACTCCTAAAATTAATGCTCCAGAAGGTATAGATTTCACTAACTTCTTCTTTTTTTATATAGCTATCTGCCTAGAGCAAATAAAAGACTGTTCATTTACATTCAAATGATTTAATTGATGGAAGTAATTTTTATTGCTTAGTTTTGCCTAAAAATAAAGTTAATATAAAAAGCTTCAATTCCTCTTGTCTAAATTGTTTCATACTTTCAGCAGCTAGGAGCCAGATATCCACAGGTATAGTTTTTATTTTTATTTCTGAAGCAGCAGTTGTTTATAAAAAATACTTTTATTGAATAAAATATGCTTTCAAAATGAAATAGAATATGAATTTTGAATCCTCTATATTAAAACTCACAAATAGTTCATTACAATGAATTTTACTTACAGATGTTTTAAGTCTGTGCTAAAGTTTAGCAAAATAATTCAGAAAATAAGTCCTGTTCAGCTTTGTAGATCAAAGTGTTACGTCTGTCAATTTATGTTAATAAAGTCAATTGTAGAAAGAGATATAAGTACTTTTTCTACTTATATCTGAAGGTTCCCTTCAAAGGGAACATACATGTAATTCTGCAAGTCGCAATGACAAAAAAGTTACATGCATGTAACACATTGCATGTCACAATGTAATTTTCATACTTATACATCAACATCAGACACAAATAATGTAATGATCTTGTGACACATGTTATCATGTGCCACACATACACACATCAGGAATATTACCTAAAGGTGGGACAGGTTGCTTATTGCTACTTGCATGTTCATTTTTATTAGCTTGCTAACTTTTCACTAATATAAAGAAAAGAATGGCAACTTCTTTTATAATATGTAATATGAAAAATATGTAATGTTCCTATACCATTGCACAGGAAAAGATACTTACAGTCACTGTTAGAGAATCTTGAATGTCTTTATGACTCACTAGCTGAACATTTCCATCTTCATAATAATGAACCTATGTATAGAAAGTTCATAGTAAAATAATTACAAACAGAAACTGACAGCATATATTAGTGATATTTTTTGCCTTCCAAAATAAGAAAGTTTTTAGCAGATTGAGATATGATTCAGATGTCAACGATTCAAATACTTTAAAATCTAATAAAACATAACTGCATACAATTTGTAGATTTAAATTTACTTACCGTATTTTTCTGACTATAAGACGCTACTTTTTACCCCCCAAAAGAGGGTGAAAACTTAGGTGCGTCTTATACACCGAA
>JANHFT010004223.1:16940-34713 GCA_032467955.1 Pseudoxenodon macrops | reverse complement strand
TTTCTTGTTTTTGTCCCCAAAAACTGGGTGCGTCTTATACTTCGGTGCGTCTTATACTCCGAAAAATACGGTATATTGTTCAGATCTTATTTTTATCATTTAATATATACCTTTAAGATCTCAAAGTGGTATATATACTGCTCCCTTTCAATAGTTTTCCACAAAAAAATACCCTGTAAAGTAAGTTGGGTTGAAAGAAAGTGGCCCAAAACTGCACAGCAAGATCTTTTGTGCCTGAGAATGGACTTGAAGAAATGTCTCTTTGCGGTAGACATTAATCATTATACAATTCTACACTGGCTGTGTATTTTTACTTTGTTTTGATGACAGAGTATGTAAGAAAAGTTATCAGAAATATGTTCAGCCATACAAATAAGCAAGACTCAGCCCATCTCCTTGACAAACCAAGTTATTTATAGCATGCATTTTCCACCAATTATTTACTCCCAACTTCTTCCCAGGAAAATGAAATTTTCAGAGACCTAGATATCAATGACCAAACAGACATGTACTTATTTGCAAAAAATGTAGCCATTCCCCAACGTACAACCACAATTAGGATTTAATAACTTTCATTATTAAGTGATGAGTCATTAAAGGAGTCACATCCAATTTTATGTCCTTGTTTTCCCCAGTCATTAAGCAAATCCCATGGTCGTTAAGTGAATCCAGCTCTTTCCACTGACTTTGCCTTTTGGAAGCTGTTTGGAAAGGACCTAAAATGATGATCATGTGCCCCAGGATGCTGGACTATTGTAAATATATGCCAGATGTCAAGCGCCTGAATTTTGATCACAGGATGCTTGTGATGGTCAAAAGGACAAATGTTAAGTAATTTTTTTCAGCACCCTCAGCAAAGTTCATTAAATGAAAGACAGTAAGTCAAGCACTACACATACAGTAGTCTGTTCAGAACAGACTTGTGAGAGAGGCAGGCCGATGAGCACATGCACAGATCAATTTGCACAAGCAACAAGTCCCATCCCCCCCCAACCAAGCTGTCCAGCCATAAAGGTTGGTGACCACTGTTGTATTGTGTATATAATATTTTTAATTGTTTTGTATAGGTAGTCCTCAACTTACAACAGTACATTTAGTGATCATTCAAAGTTACAATGGCACTGAAAAAATTGACTTGTGACTGTTTTTCAGTTACAATCTTTGCAGCATTCTCATGATCATGTGGTCAAAATTCAGATGCTTGGTAATTGGTTCATATTTATAACAGTTGCAGTGTTCCAGAGTAATGTGATCCCCTTTTGGGACCTTCTGACAAGTGAAGTCAATGGGGAAGCCAGATTCGCTTAACAATCAGGTTACTAACTGCAGTGATTCACTTAACAATTGAGGCAAGAAAGGGCATAAAATCAGGCAAAACTCACTTAACAAATGTCTCACTTAGCAACAGAAATTTGGGGCTCAATTGTGGTCATAGGTTGAGGACTACCTGTACATCTTCCCAATTGAAAAATGCAAAATACTATTTAAAAATACACATAAATTATGCTTTGAGATTTGCATGGGATATTATTAAGCTATTGAGTTTACTTTGGAAAATTAGGGTAGCCATACCTGAATTTTTAAGATACCTGCTACCTGGGTGGTTGAAGGCGTTATTGTGAATTTCCATTCTGATCGCCAACGACCATTCCTTTAAAAAAAAAATCCATAAAAGGAGACATGAGAGGGAGGGAAGGTGGGGGAGGAGAGAGAGAACTGTCTTAAAAGTTATCACTACAAAATGCTTTTTTTTTAAATGATGTATTTCAAGGAGTTCTGCTTTAGCTCTTTCAAAGGATTTTTCTAATCTTCAACTCTTTACACTGTATTTAAATTAAAAGTAGTAAAAACTTTAATTATTTACAGTTTATATTTGTAATAAAATTTCAACACACATAAACACAAACTTGTATATTAGGCATAACCTTTTTACATTAACAAATGTTTATCCAATATAGCTCAAAATCTTGGACCAATTTAATAATATTGATCTGTCACTGAAGCTTCTGCCAAGTCTCCTAAAATTGCTCTGGAGGACTGAAGAATCTTTACAGCAAGTTTTGTGAAATACTAGTGTGTCACAACTGAAATATACATAACAATTGATATTACCCAAGATGAGCGTATGTTTTAAAATTAAACATGCTGAAATCAAAATGCCAATAAAACTTTCTTTGAAATCTATTTCTAAACAAAGCAGTTTATACATACCAAAAGTTCTTTGCTTGAAACTGATGACTTTCAATGCAAGCAATAATTGTTTGATGTCCATCAATAGTTTTTCCATATACCTTAATCACAAATGGGAAAAAATGTTAACTTTCAAATCTTAGATAATTTCTTCACTCTGTAATCATATAAAAACACCTTCAGGCACTGACATTAGTTTTCATTAAAAACATATTGCTAATATAAAGTACGTTTATGGATCCAACAAAATACTGAATAACTTAAAGAATAATATTGGCTAATAAATCATAACATCCTAAACAACAAATCTGGAAATAGAGGATCATACATTTTCATTTAATTTGCAGCTAAATATTGCTTCTGATAAAATGAGAATAGTTCTTTTCTTATTCTGTAATGAAAAATAAATGAAAGCACTTTTTCCATGAACTTCCTGGCAGATTGTAGCTTAAATTTAATCTCACAAATTCACTTATATTCAACTGGCTGGATTCATCTATTACAGAGTGCAATAATATAACTTTAGATTCTACTCATAATTTGGCATTATGATGAACTATTATATAGGTAAAAATCATTGTTACTATTAGGGCTAAATGCAGCTACTTGCTATTGATTATGATTACATATTATCTCTATTAGTGAACACAATGTACCTTTAAATACTAGTTATTGGTAGATATAGGTACTAATATGCTCATATTTTGTATGTAGCCTTACTCAGGAATCAAACACTGTGGAAACAGAATAGTTGTAGAAACAGAAGGCTCTTAGCCTCATTCTGCTGAATTATTTGTATATTTTTTACCTGTAAGGGATGTATAAAACATTCTGTACATACTGAGATAAGGTAGTGAAAAGATGATGATACATGGCAGTTAAAGGGAGACAAGGACAGATAGTCATCGACTTCAACCATTTATTTAGTGACTATTACAAAAGCACTGGAAAAGTGACAAATGACCAGTCTTCCCACTTATGACTTACTGCAGCATCCCATGGTCAAAATTTGGGTGCTTGGCAACTGGCATGTATTTATGACAGTTGTACAGTCCAGGGTCATGTGGTCACCATTTGTAACCTTCCCACCTGGCTTCCAACAAGCAAAATCAATGGGGGAAGCCAGATTCACTTAATAACTAAATGATTCACTTAAGAACTGCAGTGATTTGTTTAACTGCAGCAAAAAAGTCATGATGCATAACTCAACCAGGGATGGGCTTCAAACATTTTAGCAAGGAGTTCTCTTCCCAGTTGCTGGTGGTGGTGGTGATCATGGTGGGCGTAGCCTAGTCGGCCTCCTGAACCACGGCGGCAAGGGGGAGGGAGACATTTTTGCTCTCCCCGGGCTCCGGAGACTTTCGTTGAGCATCTAGAAGAGAGAAAATGGCCTCCCCCAAACTTCTGGTTGGCCTGTTTTTCGCCCTCCCTGAGCCTACGTGCATGCCCTGCACTTACCTGCATCTAAAATGGGCTGCGTGGGGATTCCTGGGAGGAGCAGTGTAGGTGGGGCCAGCCAGGAGTGGGATTTGCGGGTTCTCCGAAGTGCACAGAATCTTAGATAGAGGTTCTCCCAAACCCCTGCAAACCCCCAGCAGCCCACCCCTGGACTCAACTGTCTTGCTTAGAACCAGAAATTTTGAACTCAGTTTTGGTTCTAAATTGAAAACTACATGTAAATTTACTAGAAAGGGCATGGGTAGGGTGGCTGATATGTATGTAACAAAATCAGGCCATACAGAGGAAGACACAAAAGCAGAGAAAGTACACCAATCTTTCTGTACTAATATTATGACATTCTTGTTGAACTGGGTCTCAAGTAAAACTTGGAACAATAAAAATGTTCCAGTTGTTGGTTTGATTGCAGCACAACCCACCTGAGGTTTGGCCAATGTATGAGCAGCAACATGTGAAAACATTTTCCATTTCATTCATCTCTATAATCATACTAATAGAATATCCCAGTGCATACTGTAAATGAGCACTATGTTGAAAAATAATGTCTTGTTAGTGGTTTTCTTCCTTCAGTATTGCTAACTCTGTTGGTTATCAAAACTCCTAGTTGCCATATCTATTTTCAGCCATTTCATAACAAGATGACTATGTTATGGCTGTGCCTGAATATTTGTGCAATATCCATGATTTAAAGCAGAAATAAAAATTTAAATTATGGAACCTAAATACTGGTAATAATTTTAATCCAAGCATTTCCCAGATTGTGATACTTACTGTGCAGACACCATTTGGATAGTGTTCCTTCACATATGCTCTCATTGCTGTTTCTATGGAGTTTCGCCATGACTCAATTGCATTTTCAACATCATGAGGCTTTGGATCTGTAGCCTCCTTTCGTAAATGATCAAATTTAAAAGCAATCTTGTTTTTGGGATCAAAAAATTTCCCATTGCCCAAATCACCATGCTCTGTTATTAATACCTACAAAAAGTTATAAAAGTGGAATTTCTAAGTTAATATTTCTACTTCTTTTAATTAATATAAACAGTACTGTTTATACTCATCTGATATCATAATGTACATTAACAATTTTAAGTGCAATATCATCCCATATAAAGAAAATTAAAATAACTCATATCAATTATTTTTATAGAGCTCTTCCACTAAATGAAATAGATGATTAAATCAATTATATGATTGGCTAACAACATTCTGATTACTTTTCTTCCTTTCAATTTCTCTCCATTTAAATGATACAACCCTCTGCAGATACATCAGTTGTATACCTATGATTGTCTCTGTTGCAATGTTTGGAGAAAAATAATGATTACCATATTTTTCGGACTATAAGACGCACCAAGATTTCAAAGAGGTAAGTAAGAAAAAAAAAGGCTTTTGTCCTCCCTGGCCCTAGGAGCACTCTGCAGGCCTCCCAACCCTCTGCACACCCTGTTTTTGCGAAAAACGGGTCTATTTTTTTGCAAAAATGAGATGCAGGGGCGGGGCTTCAAGAGGCCAAAATTGCTGTATTCAGCGTATAAGACGCACCAACATTTCCACCCTGTGGAAAAAGGGAGGAAAAAGGTGTGTCTTATACTCTGAAAAATACGGTAGTAAAATCATATTAGAATGGACTCTAATGGAATAAGACAAACATTGTGAAGTTAATGTTGCAGCACCAAAACTATTTATTTATTCAATCAGCTGCAGACTAGATTGTTCAGATACCTCTGAATACTCCATAATTAACCAAAAATGTGATCTATAATCTGCATTATCAAAAACCACGTAATTAAAACATGCCATTTTGCCTCACATTAGAAGACAACAAGCTCTTGTCGGCTATGGTCAAGGTTGCTGAACAAGGCCCTCCTATTCACCAGGACTATGCACAGTCCATCACAAGACTGAAATCCTGTAGGCCAACATGGAAAACAGATATTCACTTAACATCTACCCAGTTTAATGTCTGGAGAGAGTAATGGTCTAAGGTATCTTATTATGGCCTAACCCCTACCAAGCCACCTGATTTTGACCTGCCTCACCCTGTTTGGATAAAATTGTACAGAAGTAGGTGTGATACCAGAAGAAGTCCCTCTGCCCTGTATCAGTGGGGATAAGAGTCCCGTTGTTGCAATTGTGATGTTGATATGCAAACAATTAAACATATTGTGCAAGATTGTCCACAATATACAGTCTCTGGTTCCCTAGATGATCTGCATGAAGCAACCCCAGGAAGCAACCTGGATAGCTGAATTTGATATCCAGTTATGAGACCATTGCCATACCAACATAGAATTTTTGTATGTAATTATGTGCTTTGTGTGTATATGCTTACTTCTCTTCTGTAATATTTTTATCTAATGTTAAATAATTTTCAAATTTAAATATTTTCAAAGATACCTGTTCATCATAGCCGTCTATTTTAGCTGGAGTAAACTGGTCCAAATTATACTGTGCAAATGCGCTAGAAAGACAAAAGAGATCAGATAATATGTTGCTACATATTAAAATAAGTACTAAAACAAATATGTATTTCTGCACAAAGTGCAGATATTTATTTCTAATCACTATATCCTCTAGATTAGGGGTCAGAAATTGGGCCACACAAACATGCGAAGCCCCATTCACAGGATGTAGGTAACACAGAAAACCACACCCTCTGGTCCGCAGAAAAACCTCTCCCATGAGAACCGGTTCATGGTGCCCAAAGGGTTGAGGTCCGCTGCTCTAGATAAGTCATGACGTGACTTGTTTGTCTTTAGATTAACATGTTGTGTGAATGGGATAAGTAATGAACTATGCTGTTTTCAGCAGTGTATAATGAGTCATATATTGGTTTATACAGGCACTTAGAACGATGTGCAAGCAGGGATGCATAATCTGTCTGACTGTAAAATCACTGGTTTGGTTGGATGCAAAAAGTTGTACTGACAGGAAACTCACAAAGTTTCACATCCCTACTTTGTTCACACAAAAGACTGACTTGGCTGTTCAATAAACTAGAGTTAAAAATGTAATGTAATTTATTTTTTAAAAGTTTAATTCCAAATTTATTTTAATTCAGCAACTAAAATTTTGAAAGGACATTGAGAAATATTATCCTCTTCCTTGCCTACCTATATGTCTCAATAGAAATTTTCAATAGTGTCATCCTTTCTTAATGCAATGAAAGATAGGTACTGTATAAAGGGGTTAATACTTACTGTGCTGCTCCTTCCCTGAGAAGATTATCATTATTAAGTAGCAAACGAACATCTGAAAAATACTGAGCATTAGTATATGGTGAATATAGTGGATATAAACAAAGTCAGAAAAATATATGCTAATAAATAAAAAATATCCATCTCAAATGCATGCCAACCAAACTAAAGGTTTTAAATGCTACATATTTGGTACCATATGGATGAAATATACTTCTTGAAGTTTCACCAGAAATAGCATTTACATTTTCTGGGGGAAATCTGTTCTATATTTAACTACATAATTTTGCAATTTTGCCCAAAAAACAAACACATTTGTATATAACAATAATTATAGTATTAAAAATTTTAAACTCATAGAAAAAAGATTACATGTATATAACAGTTCAAATTTAGAAATTCAATCAAAATTTCTCCTTACATTTCAATATGCACATACTAGAGTTCAATGTTTATTGTAAACTGTCAAAATCTGCACATATACAGTAGTGGCCAAAATTGTGGAAACCTTTTGGTAAAAGTGTATTTTTGAGGTTTCATGGCTAATAACACCACTTTTTTTGGAGTACTACCATAAAATTATATATCAATGGAAATATAATTTAATCAAGAATGTAATGCAACAAAGATTTGTTCAATTATCTGTATTCTATGAAAAGTGGTAGCCAAATAACCAGAAAAAGGGAGCACAACTTGCTTAGGTTAATATTAGGTAGCTTTCCTTCATGATTGTAGTCAATGAGCATGAATGTTTAGAGAGCCAATCAGGTGCCATTTTGTTTTGGCAATGAGCCAAATAGCCCAGACCTTAACCCAACTGAAAATGTATAAAGCCAACTAAAGAAACCTGTTAGTCAGAAGCGACCCAGCAATAAAACCCAGTTAATAGAAGCAATCATTCAATATTGGTTTCACATTGTAACAGCTGCAGAACTAAAAGACTTGGTTCAGTCCATGGGAATATGCTGTAAGGCCGTAATTCATGCTAAAGGTTACCCAATTAAGTATTAACTGACATAGTGATAATTTTTGTATATCTCATTTTGTCTATATGTTTTACTTTTCTTCTTTATAACTGCTATTCTAATACCAAATCCTTCATAAAAGTTATTGCATTACATTATTGATTAAATTATCTTTCCATTAGTATATAAATTTATGGTACTACACCCAAAAAAGTGGTGTTATTAGTCATTAAACCTCAAAAATACTGTACTTTTCCCAAAAGTCCACAATTTTGGCCACTACTGTATAAACAAACAAAATGTATCACACAGTAGCTTACAATGGCATTATGTTCATTATGCAGCTAAGAACTAAACAACTAAAATGTTTCAAGGTTTAAACCTAAACCTTGAAACATTTTACACATTTCTACTATTTACTACAGGAAATAAAACATTTGCAGTAACAGGACTGGAAAAAGTATTCTGGCATTCTGAAATTTAGTTCCTTGTACCAGCTCTAAAATATTCCCCAATTGTCACCTGCCATCAGCTTGTTACTTCATTACAAAAGATGCTTTTCTTTTATATATAGCAATTGATCACTAACTCTAAAAGCACCACCAAAACCTCAAAGACTACAAGGTAATACCAATAACAACGCTTCTGTAATTTATACATTTCACAGGAAGAAAAAAATGGGGCCAAAATAATGAGTAAAAACCCTCAGGAAAGTGCAAGATTTTAGAAAGAGAATCACTCTGAGGTTGTCTTGCTCAAGACTGATACAATTTTAAATGCTTATAGTTTGATTATTGCCAGTTTCAATTTAAAGACAATTGCTGTCTCTAGAAATGATACTGTCTATTTTATTTGTTAACACCTCTTCAGCAACTATTATGGCTAATCATTTCGTAAGTCTTTTTTTTTTTTTTAAAGTCTCATTTTATATCATTTTCTCAAATACCCTCAAGCTCTTCATAAAAGGGAGATATGCAGATCTCTTAATTAGAGTTTGAACCAATTATCAATTCTATAGCTTAGTCCCCCACTGTAACAAAGAACATGACATGGGGGAGGATATTAATTATACTGTATTTTAAATATATTTCTAACTTATCTTATAACTTTAAGCTTATATTCAATATATGTTCATTTTAGACCGCACAGTAATGCAATCTTTTTTTAAAAATAGTCTATTCTGGAATCACACATACATTACCTTCAGTTAAACAGAAAATTTGAAAAGCAGATGTGTACAAAATGCTTCTAATTTAAACTATTTCATATTCAAAGTTCTGGTTCATGCTTGACAAAATCAAACCTTCATTTTGGCATAACATATCAATTATGCCAAAGAATTAGAGAGAGCAATTGTCTTTAAATTGAAACTGGCAATAATACTCCCCCCCCCCAAACTGGGTGGAAATGTCTGTGCGTCTTATAGAGTGAATGTTGCTGAAGCCCTGTCTGCCCACCCTCACCATTCGGCCTCTGCCTCCCAGCAATTTGCCTCCTTGCAGCAAACAGCGAACAGCCTGGTCAGCTTCAGCATAACTTGATTTAGCACGAGCAGCTGATTGGCAGTTGGATTGGCATCCTGGAATACCACCAATAAGCTATTCCAGGCTGCGGGGATCGCAGCCACACATTGCCACCTCCGCGCACCCCATTTTTGTCTTCCACTTGTCCCATTTTCGGTCTGTTCCAGGCAGCAAGGAATTCTGCTGCCTATTGCCACTGATCAGCGGCAGTGGCAGTAGGTGGCAATTCCTGCCAACTGAAACGGGCAGAAAATGGGATGCGCAGAGGCCAAAAACGGGTGCACAGAGGCGGCGATAGGCAGCGGTGACAATCCCCGCAATCAGCGGTATTCCGGGAGGCTGATCCAACTGCCAATCAGCTGCTCATGCTAAATCAAGCTGTGCTGAAGCTGACCAGGCTGTTTGCTGCAAGGAGGCAAATTGCTGGGAGGCAGAGGCAAAAAATTTTTTTTCTTGTTTTCCTCCCCAAAAACTAGATGTGTCTTATGGTCGAGAGCGTCTTATAGTGAGAAAATACGGTACATCAATTTCAGTAATAGGAAAATCTGTGACTTAAAAAATATTACCTGCATTACTTGCAAGATACTGTAATATTAAAACACTAAGATATCTATATAAAATTATTAATTTTATTAAGACTGAGATTTACTAAATCTTGATTTTAAAACAGCTGTGCTCAAAATGAGCATTTCAAGCATCCAGGAAGTTTGGAACAGCAGCTTTGGACTCCAAACAAGATGCTTCAAATTTGAGATGACCAAAATCTGAAACAGGACACTTCTATTTCAAAAAGGGATGTTGCACTGTATATAGCTATCTGAAATGAATATCAACATATGACATGCTCACCGTTAAAAACTTCATTGAATTCTCCTGGTGGAGCATGGATGATGAATTTTGCTGCTATGCGCACCTGAAATTAAAACAAATGGTATATTTTTCAACTTAATTTGTAAAGGAAACAAGAATAGTGTTTTTAAAAAACTGAAGTGTATTAAAAGAACTGGATTTATTTTTAAGGAAGAAATGTATGTATACCTTAATTCTACTATACAATTGTTATAAAAGTGTGGTTATTAACTTACACGCAAAAAGCCTGCAGCAGCTGTAGCACAATTTAGACATAATACTCTGGGAGGTGAAGAAAATAATCATCTTTCGGTGATGAATTGCCTGAAATATCTCAGGACAATATTCCTCTCCAATACTGTACTAACAGTAACTTCAAAGGTGGGATTTTTGTTAGCACTGCAACCAAAGATGGGAGGCTTACTTTTGCTTCCAAAACTAATGACTCATAATTATAAGCTGCCTCTCAATTATACTATCTAAAGCAGTTATTTCTTTGTAATGAAAAGTTTTGTCAAATGAATGAACACAAAATAACAATACAATAACGTGGATTAACTTTTCCAATATTTTCACTAAACTGCTAATATGCATAACTTTTAATACAACTTTTAAATTCTTTAATGCTACCAAATGTAATATACAAATAAACATATTACTGTTAAACAACAGCTCAAGCTTTTTTGCAATTGTAAAGACGACACTATTTATCATCTCTTGTCAAAAGGAAAGAAATACTAGGACAAGACTTTAATTCAGAAAATTCTTAAAATAAATATAAAATTAAAGCCAGAAGTCTTTTTTTTAGGTCTGCTAGACAAAGTGCTTGAAAGTTATTTTAAATGTTGACTACAGAGAAAATTGTGTATGCACAGAGAAAGAAAAACACATCAGTTCCCACAATGGAAGAATGGATGCTAAAGGTGATGGACATGGTGGAGATGTCAAAATAGATTGTCTAAATTAAAGAGAAGAAATTATCTAGTATTTTTTCCACTTGGAAACCACTTCTGCACTTAATTTTCAAAACAGAAAAAAATGAAACTTGGATTTTAGCTTTTTGTCTAAACTGACAATGATGTTATGAAATAGTATGAAATAATTAGAAATGTAAAAAGATTGAGTTTATAACTTTTCTTGTAACTGCATTGAAAAAAGCTGGAAGTCACTACCTGTTTTCTTTCTCTTTTTATATTTGTATTTTATCTATAATAAACTTTGAAAAAGTACTACAAATGTAATCTACAATACAAATACACATATTACTGTTTAAACAAGAATATTAGAGGTTTTTTGCTTAAGACATACAAGAGATAAGAGAGACGCTCTTCTTAACCTCTTTATGTGTATGACCACAACGGAAATCAATTTAGTTAAAAGCAAACCCATATATCATGTTCATGCCTTTATAAGGTAATAGCAATGCTCAGATTTGTATTTACAATTCTTGCAATACAGAAATACGCATAACTTTGACAGAGATTTTTGATAATTTAAAATAATATTTGTACTATTCATATTATAGTAGTATATTTATTAATAAGTATATACTATAATATAAAGTAGGCTATCTTTCTCTTTTTTCTTAGGTTGCATATTCAGCTTGATTTGCTTCTAATTTTTTTCATTTTAAAGAAGGTTGCAGGGAAGTGGATGGACTCTTCCTCCCTCACATATAAATGAGATGAAGGATAGTAGCACCTCACTGCAATATCTATCTGTTACTAAAATACTTGTGTTTCTACCCTCAAGTTAGCCTACAACAACAATTTTTGAATCAAGATATCTAAAAACTGCTAACTGAAAGAATGCATAAAAAATCTGGGATCTATTAGTCCTGAAGAATTGAAACTTCCATGATGTCCAGACCAGTTTTATTCATAAAATTGTGGCCATTCCAGCATTCCTGCAATCATCATGATTTCCAACATTCTCTACATTTAACTAATTCTCTTCTGAAAAACCTCTGACAAAATTTATTATCAAGTATTGGTTATCTTTAAGTATATTCCAGAGTTATTTAAGAATATGTTACTTATCTGTAAGAATCTCATTGGTTTTACATTTGAGTTAAGCATACTTGGGTCTAACATCTGGAGTCTCTAATTGTTTTTTTATCAGCAAGATCTAAATTGAAAACTATTTGTGGAGCCTCAAGGTACAGATTTGACATGTTTCTGAAATTGAAGTAAGGATACAGTGTCCCCCGTGTCCCCAGGGTTTGGGAGGAAGATCTATTAAGTCTAAATGAAGATCTGAATATTTGGTTTTAGATGGGAAATAGGGGGAACCCTACTTTTGCTTTCAGCTCTTTTCAACAGATACTCAGTTATGTAATTTCTTACTACCTCAGTTCCTTAGATTTTTTTCAATATATTATTTAAAGATATTCTGTCAACATGTTTTACAATGAAAACAGATCAGACAGACACAGTTCCAGATTTTGTGCAACTTTCTCATCTTCCTTTAACACTCTATTTCTTAGTCATCCAAATGTCCAACTCAGGGTACCTGCTGATTTATTTAAATTTTCTTTGCAAATCTATATTCAGAATATGCTACAAAATGTAGTGTGTTTTGAGGAAGTAGGGTTACTGTTCAAAATTGAAAGTTGCTTAATATTCCCCCATGAAACCTACTAAATTATTTCCTCATACATTTGCATTTCCTCTTTACTTTAACAAGCACAGTGTACACAGTGTAATAACCTGGTTCCTAACCTAAAAGTACCGGAAGAAAACTGCCTTCCTCTTCTTTTCAATTATATTATCAAATATGGGAGAAAGGTGAGGCAAATATAAATTCCTTGTATTTATTATGTTTATACAAAGATTGTCTTCCTGAGCTCTACCTAGCTATTTAAGATCATTCATGTTAAATTTTTTTCTCTTTTTTCTTCCCAAATTGCTGCATTATCCATCAGAGGGACATCTGGAAAATATTTCAAACTTCTATATGAAAACTGAATTTGCATATATTTTGATACAGTAAATCAATATTCCATGTTCAATTAAAATATCATTTTTCTACTCAATAACATTTAAAATTCATAACCTCGTAACCGAAATAATTATTACAATATTTAATTTGCCTTATGAAGAAATTATTGCTTAAGTGATCAATTCCTATGATTTTTGTATTCTAGAAGAAAACAGAGAGCTTTTGGGAGTACACCGAGAACATAGTTTTCAGAGGATGCTGTGTAATATCTATTGTGTTATTAAGAATTTAAACCTAAATAAACATAAGTTTAAGGTAATATTTATAAACATAGTGGACAACAGTTGATCCCTTGGGTCAGCAATCCCCAACTTTTCTGGCTTGGCCGTCCGTTGCGGGGGCCAGTTCTGTGTAGCAGGCATGTGCGCAAAGCTCCATTTGCAGAAGCGCCTGCCGCTCCCACTGCTCTTGCAGGTGGAGCTGCATGTGGAAGCGCAAGCACCCGCTACTCATGAGTGGAGCTGTGCGTGCATGCATGCTCCCCTGCTGCTTGCGCAGCACGGTTCCAAAAGGGGCATGGCCCAGTAGTGGGCCACGACCCAAGGGTTGGGGTCTTTTGCATTAGGTTACCCTTTCAGATATATATATTTAAGCTGGCAAGGATCATCAAAAATATTCCTTCTTCTCCTCCTCTCCTCTCTTCTTTCTACCCTGTCCTTTTTCCTCCCACATTTCTCTCTCTCCTTCCTTCTCCCTTTATTCCGTCTGCACTCCATCCTTCCTTCCCTCTCTCAAATTTCTACTATTTTCCCATTTATTGTGCTTCTGGAAGCTTGCAAGGAGAGTGTCACTGGGAAGCCAAAGGCAGCTAAGTGTGAAGGTTGAGAAGTGTGCATGGGTGTGCACAAGATATGTCACATATATTTGATAAGGCATACAGGTAGGCAGTGTGAGTTGGGAAAAGTGCTGGGGAGATGCTGTTTGGGTTAGGGATGGAGCATAGGGAGTTAGCTTGGTTCAAGAAGTGGGTGATGATGCATGGAAGTATGCAAAAGGTATTGTAGGGATTGAGAAAGGCACTCAGGAGTAGCGTGGGTTGGGTAAGATAGCACAGACTGTGAGCATATATAGGATTTTCGACCTTCCCTTCCTAGAAGACAGATAAGTGTCTGCTAGTGGGTGAGGAGGGAGTGAAGGATTGCTAGAATGACTGAGAAATTATCAGGAATGTTGAAAATTAGGATCATGGGGCCACAGCAGCAGCCCAGCAGCTGAAAAAGTCACAACTTCCCCATTTTCATTTCCTTAGATGTCATAGGTTCTGGATTTTGGAGATATTCCGTAAATTAGTCCATTTGAGGTACCTTGGAACAAAAATTGTTACCCTGGGTTTCATTCAGTTAAATGTTATAGAGACGAGAGTTTTAGTTGTATACTAGACATTGTTGGGTCATCATTTCAGAGATATTTCCTGATTAGATTGCTCAATGTCTTCAACAGTGACAGAACTTCTAATGTACTGCCTTCGCTGGAAAAGGTGGGATACATTCAGAACTATATCTACCTTGAAAATAGCCCATGTTGAACTAGATAGCAGAAAATATTTTATGGCGCTTTGTATTGTGGAATAAATTGTTTATGATATAATATTTATGTCATAAAATGTTTTATAAAAGTTATAAAATTTCAATTCCAAGAGAGTTATGGATCCTAGATTTTGAACACATTCTGTAAATTAATCCTTTTGAGGTACTTTGGCTCAAAAAGTATTGCTCTATGATGCACTGTTTCTCCCAGTTAAAGGCGATGGGAATTAAAGTTTTAGTAGTGCCGGTATATAGATTAATGTGAACTGAAGATTTTATGGTTCCTACTGAAATCACTTAATACAGCTATCCTTCTGGAAACAAAATGTCTAGATCACAGTTAGGTTAATGTATAACTAAGCTTTGGTTAAACTAAGCTTTTTATTGAATAAATAAATATAAAGTAATTCAATTATTCCTGTGTTCTTTTATATTTATTCGTTAATTGGATAATAGTGGCATGAAAAGGAAGTTATTTCAATTAACCAAATCAAACTAAAGAACATCTTGCAAAATTTTGATCTGATCCTATTAGGGCCAATTAGTTATTTCCTTAAGCATGGTTTATTAAATCTACAATTGCCAAAATTAAAATGTGTAGTTTGGACTCATGCAATTATATTTTACTGAACATATCACAATTAACACATCAAGGAACTCTCCTATATTATGGCTTACTAACTTGCATGAATCTAAACTACATGTTTTCAGTTTGGCAATTGTGGATTCTATATAAACCATGGTTAAGGAAGTGACACTTAGCATAATAGGAGGATCAAATCAAAATTTAGTTTGGTTAATTGAAGGGGAATGACTTCCTTTTCATACCAGTATATATAAGGACAAATATAAAAGAGTATATAAATGATTTGACTTATACTTATTCAATAGCTATTAAATGAATAAAACCAGGAAAAAGAACCTCATACAACTTAAAATCTATCTTAAAATAATTAACACATACACATAAGTAGGAATGTGACAGCTGCATGTTATAAATATACAGTATTACAAGAAAATGACCCAGAAAGATGGTTTAAAAACATGCTTAGTAACAAACAAGGATTTATTACTAACTGGGTTTTCACATCATGCTACCTATAAGCCATCACTGTAAATAATAAGATATATTGACAGATCAAAAGCAAATGCAGGCAGGCCACATTCTTTGCTGTGTGAATCTAAACACTAAGTGAGGCAATTCTAGCAAGGCATGCAAACTTTTAAGACTCCTAGGAAGAAGTGATCAGGGGAAAAATGTCCTTTAACCAGTCAGAATTACCCTCAGCACCAGATTAACAAACTGTCCCTGGAAAACCCAAAATAGGAGCAGCATGGGAGCCCTTTCCCAAGCAAAATATGAGAACATATCAGATCTGCAAAAGAATCCGTCAAAATAATCTTCTGAGTCAAGGGCTAGAGGTCAGAGAAGTCAGGGGATTAAAAAAACAAGCGTCCACCAGAACCACCTTCTGGAAATCACTTCATGCCACGTGAATAGACTACGGACCACCGTTTAAATCAAGGGAAGTGGGCTATGCCACCCACCAGGAAATTGCCCCGGACCGTCCCAGCCACAAGAGAGGCGGCGGGACCAGCTCCAGAGGCCGACGGAGGAGAGAGGGGCTTGGCCAGGAGGAGCCCCTTTCCATCCACCGGGTTTCCTCCGGATTAAAAGAGGAAAAGCAGATCCAGGGATAGGCGAGGAAGGCGGGGTGGAGACACCGGATCCGCCGCGCCCGCTTTGCTTCAGCCTCAGCCCGGAGCCTGCAGCCTATTTTCAGCCGTCGGACCGTACAAGGAGCGGGGAGGGCGGTGAGTAAAGCAGGCCTCGGGCAGAAGGAAACCAACCTCTTTCCCAGCTGGCAGAGTCGGGCTGGCGGCTCGAGCCTGCTCCACATCCGCTTGCTTAATTTTCTTCCTTCCTTGTCCCCGGGAGGGGGAGAAGAAACCGCCACCGCTTCCTCCTCCTCCTCCCCTCTCCCCCAAGGCGACCCTTCTCCTCCTGCGGCGAGGGCCTCCTTTACCTTCTCCTCTTCGGAGAGCTGGTCCTCCTGATCCGCCATCTTAGCTCTTCTCCGGTCAGCCCACGAGGAGAAAAAAAAAAAAAAGAAGAAGCAGCAGCAGCAGCCCCGGAGACTCAAAAATCGTTCACTGGAGGAGGAAAGAGGAGCAGCAGCCGGAGCAGCAGCCGCCAAGGCCCAGCCACCGTCTCCGCCCCTCAGTCAAGCAGGAAGGGCGGGGCTCGGACTCGGGGCGCGGCCTCGAGGCGGAGGTGGAGAGGGAGCGCGAGGCCCAAGCGCGCAGCGTCAGGGGAGCCAGCAAACGAGGGGAGCTGGAGAGGAGGAGCATGCGCAAAACGGTCTTCCGAGGTTGAGGCTGTCATCTGTCTACCTGGGTTTTCATTTTAACTCTCTCTCTCTCTCTCTCTCTCTCTCTCTCTCTGTGCCTTCGAGCTTTATGCTTAATTTCTTAATTGCGGGAACTTTTCAAATTACAATCTCAATCTGTTCGTGTTGTAAACATTCAGTAGGCTACCTGGTAAGCCTCTCGGCCCTGAAGACACGCGGTACCAACATGCAGGGAGGTGTCCCCTACCAGCCTAGCAACCCCGACAGGAAGCCAGTCTCTGTTTACCAACTGCTAACAACAAGAGAGTCCACCCTCTCTTCAAGCTTTTGCTTTTCATTGTTTCAACAACGCCAATTGTCTCATATAAGTAATGCTTGTGGATACTTTGTATAACAAGTCTAGTGAGTTCTTAGGAGTTGTTAAGTAAAAACGTCTGCCTATTGACGAGCTTGTAATAAAAGCACCTATGTCAATGGATTTAAAACGATTGCATTTTCTTTTTTTTCCTTTTCATTCTTTTTTTGATTTCTCTTATTTTGGCTTCATTAAAAGCCCAAGGAAGAAGCCCAACTGACAGGCACAGTTAATTAAGTTTCTGGTAGAAATTCCTTCCTCAGTTGAAGTTCTTGTGGCACCAGCAAGCGGTGCAAACTAAAATTTTGGGGTCTTTTGAAGATCTATTATTCTGAGATGCACACAAATAACTGATC
>JANHFT010004223.1:0-16840 GCA_032467955.1 Pseudoxenodon macrops | reverse complement strand
ATAAGAAGTCATAGGATACAAGCAACAAGTTACAGTCCTGCAGTCGTAAGTGGGAGGAGATGGTGATAGGAATAATGTGAATAGTAACAGTAATGAAGTCTTAGTAAGTAGTTTGACAGTGGTGAGGGAATTATTTGCTTAGCAGAGTGATGGCGTTTGGGAAAAATATTCTTGTGTCTAGTTGTCTTGGTTTGCAGTGCTCTATAGCGTCATTTTGAGGGTAGGAGCTGAAACAATTTATGTCCATATTGATTAATATTTAATTAATTAATATGTTCCCTAGCTTGCCTTGTTTATAGATAGATGATAGATAGACAGAGTTAGAAGGAATTTCTTGGAAGTCTTCTAGTCCAACCTCCTGCACAAACAGAAGAACCTATACCATTCCAGACAAGTCGCTGTCCAGTCTCTTCTTAAAAGCCTCCAGTAATGGAGCACTCAAAACTTCTGAAGGTAAGCCATTCCACTAGTTAATTGTTCTCACTGTTAGGACATTTCCCTCAGTTCTAGATTACTGCTCCAACGTAGATTGCAGAAAACACGACTTCAGCAACAGAGTGGCCAATGCCTGGAATGCACTACCTGATTCTGTAATTTCATTCCCAGACCCCAAAAACTTTAACCTTAGACTGTCTACTGTCGACCTCACCCCATTCCTAAGAGGTCTGTAAGGGGTGTGCATAAGTGCACCATTGTATCTACCGTTCCTGTCTTACTGTTCTATTATCCTCATTTATCTGTACTTACTTTGTTTATGTTTATGTTTATACCTATACCTGCTATCTTGTACATGTTTGACAAACAAAATAAATAAATGAAATAAATAAGAAATAAAATAAAATTCTCTCCATTGGCCTGGAATGCTCCTTTTTTCCTCTACATTAAGGTAGTAGTCATGAGTTTCCATACTTCACATTACTACTGAATTCTCCATTTTAATATAGTAGATTGTGTGAATCCATTTCAAAGAACAGTCTTATATTATTTTGTAGGTGAGTAAGTATGTAGTTGAATCAGGTTTCAGTCTGAATTCTACAGGCATGAACAAGAATATTCATTCAGTTTTTGGCTTTGAAAAAAGCAACAAGCAGTGCTCCTACAGTAGATCAATCAACATTTATTTCTGCAGAAATCTGAGTTTATTTATACACAAACCTAGACTAAATTTCTCCCCTCAACCCACAACCACAGTAGTCTCCTAAAAGAGATATTTTACAGAGATTTTGGTCAAGACTCTTTTCAGCTTCTATGTCATTGAAAGCAGCTGTTTTTAGAACAAATTTCCTGTTTTCCCCTCTTCATCTCGACTGATAATAGCATTTGCCTGCTTTAAATTAATTAGTTCTACCTGTAAATTCATAGACGTTTTAAAAACATTCATTTGCATCACAAACAACTGACACACACTAGCACCGAAACTCCATTAAATTGCTTTAGAATAGTTGCATTGATTAACTTCACATCTATTTTGCCTCTTCACTCTGTGTATCGCAGCAATGTTCTTTTCATGTGTGTTCTTATTCATTTTCATCTCCTTAGGGCTGCACAATCTGGATGCAGAGAATATGTGCATAAAAACCAACTTATCCCAGCCAGGTACCTTCCAGCTGAATGATCTCTATCTCTGATTATCTGTAGCAGGTACAGAAAACACTTTGGTGATTGAGCTGATGTGTCTTACAATCCAACACATGCCAAGTCAGAATGTGGAAGTCAAATCAGAATTCTTATACATAAACAAGATGTGTGGTTCTAACAGAACTCAGTTCAATGCAAATGGTTCTTGACAGCCAAATAGGAATAGCACTTAGACTTATATACCGCTTCATAGTGCTTAAAGCGGTTTACAGAATCAGAATCTGGTTCCTCATTTTACCGACCTTGGAAGGATGGAAGGCTGAGTCAACCTTGAACCGGTCAGAATTGAACTGCTGGCAGTTGACAGAATTACCCTGCAATGCTGCATTCTAACCAATGCACCACCATGGCTCTTGTTAGTATAATACATAATGTATCTCTCCATAAAACCCCTGCCATTTTTAATATGAGCAAACAGCTAAAAGAAGAAGGAAAAGACCAAATAGTTTTGGTCTACTCAGAGGACAGTGTCATTGTTTTCAGTTGGTTTATTGTGACATATATGAGCCATTGATCAAAATGCAAAGGAACAACATAAGCAGTTGGGCCACAATGGCAGCCCATGTTCAGTATGCCATAAAAATTATTATCTAAGGCAGAGGTCGGCAACCTTAAATATTCAAAGAGCCACAAAGGTCCTAACTGGAAGCCCCCTGTTTGATTCTGAAGCCGACTGGAAATCCGGTTCCCCCCACCATAGAGTCTCCTCCTAGCATGGCATCCTTTTTCTTCTACCTGTCCTAACCGAACGCCCTATCACTTGTGGAGCCAACCAGAAAACCTGTCCCTTGCCATAGAGTTTGCTCCTGGTGTCCCATGATTTCCTTCCTCCACCAGAAGCTCCTCTCAAAATTGTAGCACTCACTGTGACAGGGAGCCGCAGCAGAGGGGAAAAAGAGCCACATGTGGCTCCAGAGCCGCGGGTTGCTGACCCCTGATCTAAGGGGCCACTTTGCAGAGAAAATAAGGTATGGTTTCACAACAATTATAGAATTCTAAAAATCAAACTTGTACCGAAACCAGCCAAAATATACCAAAGGAAATTTATATGCTGTTCTCGCATCTGTACATATTTATTCATGGTGCCACGTCATCATCTTTTCTTAACCTGTACGCTATTAGAAACATCTAATAACAAAAGAAGACATGTTGAATTCCAAATTCAAATATATCTGCTCAATAGGAGGGAGAGAAGAACGAGCACTTCGATTTACAAGAGGTTGACCAGATAAAACGAATGGTCAGAAAACTAGCAGGCTCAATTTATAGTGAATTAAAAATCACAATGAATCCATTTCATTTCAGATGACAACAGGTCTATGTTTTTATTACATTTATAAAGCTTTAGTCAAACTGTGACTTGATCGTTCAGTTTTGATCTTTTAGTTTTGATCGTTTGTGCAATTAACCGCTGTATTCTCTGTGATTTATTTATTTGTAGATTTTATTCCTTTGTTCAAAACCACTTTGACTATTTATATTATATATTATAATTTATGCCACAATACTAACTGTACACAATGGTGAACAGTCACTTTACGTTCAGGCATGTGTGAACTAGTAAAAGTCAAGCAAAAATTGCCTTCACTCTTCCTTTTAAGGGGTCTATCCAACCACTGTTATTCCTATTCTGATTTTCCATTTCCTAACTGCTATTGTTTAAAGATAACCACTGCAATTGTTGCTGCAATTTTTGTTCCATTAGGATTGTTCAAATAAAAACAAAGGGCTTTTTTTTGTACTTCTGCAAACTCAATTTTGTTCATTTTAATCTTCCTTTCTATGATTTGCTGCCCCTTTTTGGTTATGTAAGCGAAGTAGCTCATACAAGGAGAAGCAGCAGCAATAATGTAGAGCCACATTTGAATTTAATATTTCAGACTTGACTTTATTGTTTTTCTTTTCTGCAAGTATTCCATCTTAATGGTAGGAAATCGTATTGAGATAAAGGAGCTAAATCACAAACTATGATGGATACATATCTGTATGGATATCATTGAATTAGTCTTAAGGGGTAAGTTAACACACATTGTAAATATTTTTTTAGGATATTACAGATTATATATTATGATTACTCTTTGCTGTTGTTTGTATTTCTGTTGAGGAAAAAAGAAATTACCTCACAGAAACATTTTTCTTAATTTACTCAAAAGTCCAAAAGTATTAAGATAAAATGTAGAGATTATTTCTGTCTGAGAAAAGATAATTCTAATGTGAAATTAAATTTTATTCTTCATGCTGCCTAGGCAGAGCTAAATTGTATATGTCAGGTTTGCTTTAATAAAGGAACCTGCTCCTCATTTTTCTGCACTCTGAGTTTGAACTAAAGCCCTTTGGCAAGAACAAGTTAGTGCCTTATTTTAAAACCATTCATTTTCAAGGCCCTTCTAAGCAGAGGACACTTGAGCATCAGACTTATTCTAGAAGGTTAGAGAAGCTATTATGTTGGTATAGATGACAGACCAAACAACACTAATGAATACAGATCCTGAAATTTCAGCCTAAAAACAATTCAGTGGAATGAGAATTATTTGTGAATTAAGTCCTATGAAATTAACCAACAAGCTTCATAAATGGAAAATTATTGAAGTTATGAATGTTGGCAGCTCCATCATTTCCCAAACAACCATATTAGCTTTGATATTAGTTTAGCATTGAATTGTCTTCAGTTCCTTATTTCTCTAATACAACTAAACTCTTATTGAATTCCTTTTTATAAAATCCATGAAATTACTGGGTTCCTTGGACATTCCAAACACTAGAGATAATACTGCTTTTTCCAAGTTAGCCATTTATTGCCTATATCTCGGGGCTTTGCACTTTTTAAAATGGCTTATGCCATTTTGAATTGAAGGAGTGAGCTAAGAGATACCAGACCTATAAATCTAAATGAAGCCTCAAAGGCCATATCTCACAAGAACCTGGAATTCTTGATCACTATCAGATCACTTACGGTAGCTAAAATCTCCTGATACAAATGTCCCACTATGCTGGCTGACAAATTCTGGAAGTTGAAATTCATGCATCTTAAAACTTGAGAGACACTGTTCTAGTGTTTTAACATTGAAGAGCCTATAAGTCAGGGGTGTCAAACTCATATCGTCACGGCGGCATCACATGATGTACTGGGACTATTTTCCCCTTCGCTAAACCGGATATGAACATGGCCAGTGCATAACGCATCCAGCCTGTGGGCTGCGAGTTTGACAGCCCTACTACTGTGTTTCCCCAAAAATAAGGCAAGGTCTTATTTTCTTTTGACCCCCGAAATAAGCGTTTGGCCTTATTTCGGGGAGGTCTTATTATTTTTGAGGTGCAGGAGTCGGCGAGCGTGGTCACCTCATGGCTGCTGCTGTGTTTTGGGGAGGGCTTATTTTCAGGGAAACAGGGTATAGGTCTTTTTTTTCTTTCTTTTCATTCTTTTTTTGATTTTTCTTATTTTTGCCTCATTAAAAGCACAAGGAAGAAGTGACAGGCCCGTTTAGTTAAGTTTCTGGTAGAAATTCCTTCCTCAGTTGAAGTTCTTGTGGCACTTCTTTTTATTTTTAGATTTTAGTTCTTCAGCAACATTGCGCAGAAAAATATAGTTTTTCTTTTGGGGATAGTAGAATTCATGCCCCTTTGACCAGTCATAACTAGAAGCATATGCAAATATGTTGCCATTATGGTTGAAGCAACAAGCAGATATTGGCTGGTCTAGCTGTTCAGATGTTTTTAGCTTTGTCTGCGCATCTTTATCCCAGAAACTGAATCTGCCATCAGACCCCACAGTTGCCAGAGTGCCGTGGGCAGGATGGAAGGCAATCCCATTTACTGCATAGATATCCTGAGGTGCAGAGGTGTTTGTACCATTGGATCGATGGCATTTGAAGGTAAAGTTATCTTTGGCAGGATTAAAACGATTGCATTTTAATGGGTAGTAATCACATGTATAAATATTAAGATTCTCTAGGAAGCCACCCCCCCAAAATAATATCATTTGGGGAATATTAAAAGAGACAGAATATTATATTTCGCCAAAGGAGAAATGGAGAAACATGCTCTTAAAGGCAGAAAGCACCCCCAGTCTTCCTGCATAGGGAAACAACCTCCAGCAGGTGCCTGAAGTCTTTAGAGATTGATATTTTGTGCCTATTAAGAAAGACTGGGCCCATTTATTCACAAACACAAACTCCTATAGCTCCAGTTGATGGAATTACAAAGGACAGGATAGGACTTTAGGACATAATAGGATTAGCCCACCACCATTAGAATAGCAAAAGGCACAAGACTCACTACATAGCACAACCCCATGCAGCATCTTTGCACAAGCCCCTGCAACATCTCAGAATCCTATAAAAATCATAAAACCAAATTGTCAGCTGTCCCAGAACTGCATGCTGTTGTTGGTTCTGCTCATCAATAAACAGGACCCTTCTTTCCAATCAACCTTCATTTTATTTCCAGCACCTTTCTCCTGGCTTGGATCAGATTTTTCTTCCAACAAATTGGCACCCTGGCAGCTATCCCAGAACTGCATGCTGTTATTGGTTCTGCTCATCAAAAAAAAGAGTCCTTCATTCCAATCAACCTCAATTTTATTTCTAGTGCCTTTTTCCCAGCTTGGAACCGGACTGGATTTTTCTTCAACAATACAGAAAATAGGGACTTGGCAAAAAAGCCAGTTGGATTCATAAGAGAGAGCTGGGAAAAAGCCAGTTGGGTTCATAAGAGAGTGTTTACAAAAGCGAATGTGTCTACCAGGAGAAATGTTCTGATAGATCATCTTAGAATTGAACTAAAACACATCATTGTTAAATTCAGTGGTGGGATTCACATTTTTTCCTATCGGTTCTGTGGGCGTGCCTTTTTGGGGGGAGGTCATGTGACTGAGTGGGTGTTGCCAACTTGACAGCACTCTGGGCCATGACCACTCCGTCACATGACCCCCACCAAGCCATGCCCACAGAACCTGGTAGGAAAAAACATTAAACTTACAGCTATTGCAGCCTTTCTACCTATTTTCTGCCCAGGCCTGGCCTAATTTGTCAAAGGCCGACTCCTGCATGCCGCCCACTCTGCCTTTGCCAGTTGCACATGTTGCCCCATTTCCCCTCCTTCAGAGGCCCCAGCTCTAGTCCTGCTACCTCCCCCATGACCGCCTTTCTTCGGGCTTAACTTCCTTCCATGGCAGCTGGTGGCAGAGGGGAAGGCAAGGTCTCTTTTTCAGTGCAACTGTGAGAAGCCTCCCAGATGCCGTCCCTTTATCAGCCACTTCCGGGCAGCACTTCCGGCCAGTGTGAAGAACAGGGGGGCAATGGCAGCAGCTTTTTTGCAGCATTCAAGACCTCCAGTAGTTTTTAGCTGCCTCCAGCCAGCCGCCACTGCCGGGAAGTGGCTGGCAAAGAGGTGGCAGCTGGGAGACTTCTTGCACCCAAAGGAAGGAGGGGAAATAGAGTGACACATGCGATTGGCGAAGGGAGGGTGGCCGAAGAGCAGGCAGCAGCTCCAGGGCAAGGCCGAAGCTGGGGAATGGCAAGTTCTCTGACACAGCCAAGGCGGGCAGCGAGTAGGTGGCGGCTCTGGGGAAAGGTGCATTCCTGGGCCCCCGGCCCTGACCCAAGGCAAAGGGTGAGTGGGCGGCATGCATTGCTTACCTTTGGTGAGCTGAGCGGGCATCGGCGAGGCCACTGGCGAGGCAATTAGCTGGTCTCTGTGGAGAAGGCAACATATATAAGGCATGGGTGGGTGGAACGAGCAGCTGGAAGAGGCGAGTGGCTATCATCCAGAAGGGGAGAGCAGTGAGTGGCGAGTGCGTGAGTATGCAGTTGTGGGCAGGGCCAGCCAGAGGTGGTATTTACTGGTTTGGCGAACCAGGTAAAATTTCCACTACCGGTTTGCCTGAACCGTTCTGAACCGTTCGAATACCATCTCTGTTTAATTGATAGTACTGATAGAGAAGTACCCATTATTGAAGGGGTTTACGATATGTATCGTGCAATCTTGCTTTTTGTATGATGCTGAAATAACCCAGAAGTGTAAACTAGAATAGCCAGTGGGGAAGGGTACAGGTTTAGGATGCTATAACCTCTTGAGAGTCATACTTTCAATTTCATCCATAGACATGGCTCTAATAACTTTTTTCTGTTTACTTTACTTGGTTTAACTCCATTCACCAAGGTGTAGGCGATAAATTGCAGTTTATGGACTAACTCTAAATTGGGTAATACTTTAGAGATGGAATAAGGCAAAGGTGGGTTCCTACCGGTTCTATCTGGTGCTATAGAACCAGTAGTAACTCCGTGGTGACATCACAGAGCCGGTTCCATCGGTGTCTCTGTGGCCGCCGCCATCTTGGATTTTGCTTCTGCACATGCGCAGAAGCTAATTTTTCTTTCTGCACATGAGCAGAAGCTAGGTTTTTACTGCTGTGTGCATGTGTGCACTTCATGCGCACACACACTGTGTGACCCTGAGCGAACTGGCAGAAAAAAGAAGCAGAACCCACCCCTGGAATAAGGGTACCCCACTTTCTTCTAGAAATCAAGTTTGCAGAACTGGAGAAGTTTAATGATCCTGAGTGATACCTGGGAAGAAGTTTATTGGCATTTCTTTTGGAAACTTATGCATGTGGAAAGTAATTAAGGATTATTATGTGCTCTGAGTTGAATTGGTCTCTATTCAATTTTTATTGTTAGGGTATTGTTGAAACCTGTATCTGTTAAGTGCTTTTGATATTCATTGGGGAGGGCTAAGGGATTCGTATCAAAGCAGTAACAGGAAAAAAGTAAGAAGATTAACAACATAGGACAATATTTATTACACCTATTCTGTCTTCTGTTTTCTTTATCTAGAAGAATTAGAATAGTTTTAGTTGCTTGCCTTTTTATTTAAACTGGTAATAATTGCTGGAATTTTTATATGCCTGATGAGTTAAAAAATAAAATTCATTTGCCGGTCCACTTTCATGGGGAACTCATATGCAATTAAAAACAAAAACTAGTTGTTTATAGCAAGCATAGGATTGGAATCTGCTGCTGCAAAAATAATCTTAAACATTGGATATTTTGGGGGATGGGCCAGATATACATATCCAGAGTCACACTCTTATTTTTGCATTAGGTTTATAGACTTCACTGACATTTTTTTAAAGTGCTATTTAATATAACCAGATTTAAAACCTAATTCTAATCAGGCATGCCCATTATCTAAATCCTTTGCTATTAGATATATTTGCCACTTTTTAATTCTTTTCCACTATACTTTTGCTTTGGGGCAGGTCCACCAGAGGTGATAATAGGCTCCTTGCTCATGGTTGCATTTCCAGCATTTTGGTGATAGACCGGAAACATTTTTGCCAATCGTTTGGCAGAATTAAAAAGTGGCTGGAAGAAATTATAGAACAAGAAATTGACTTGAAGCCAGAATTATTTCTACTGAGAATTATTAGAGGGAATGGAAAAAAAGACAATAGATACATAACACTCCACATGATAACTGCAGCCAGGATTGTTTAAGGTCAAAATTGGAAAAGTGAAAATATCCCCACTAACGCTATGGAAGTACGAAAAAATTTAGAATGTGCCGAAACTTACAATGGAGATACATGACAAAGAGGAATCAGAATTTTATGAAATACGGAATAAGTGGTATAGATGGCTGGAGAACAATAAAAAATTAAAACATTGTCATAAAATACAATAGAAAAAATAATAAAAGTATGTAAATTCAACAATTCACTTATTTTTTGTAGATGTATGTAAAGATGATTGTAACTGAAAGGAGTCGGAAAGTTAAAAGAGACTCAATATAACAATGTATATGGGAATAGGTTTAAGTTAAATAAAGAAACAAAGGAAAATCTTTAAATAATAATAAACCGTTTAAGAAAAGCTGTAAAAAAGAGTATATGTATATATATACTATTGTACTTTTGTTTATATGTTTGTTGTTTGTTTATAGTTTGTAAGTTGTTGTATGTTAATTTTTAAAAACCCTAATAAACATTATTTTTAAAAAAAGACATATTTGCAAATTAAATATCAACTGTGTGAAAAAACTGAATGGAATGTGTGGAGTTGATCTATAATTGATGCCTTTTATATAAGGAGTAAGTAGATATCCTCTAGATGGCACTGTTGGTTTTATTTCAGCTTCAATTCTGCAATAAGCTTGGTTTTGAAACTTTAATTGGTTTCCCTTTGAAAACAAGCATGCTGTTTCAACAGAGGGTCAGTGTACATTGTTCTGGGCTACAGCTTTTAAGTTTATAGCCATGTAATCAATATGTTGGGAGAATAATTAATTTTTAACTTCCATCCAATTGTAGACCAACTACCCAGGGAGTTGCTGGGTGGAAGTGTGATTTCTTTTGAAACAATGATATCTTTCTTGGAAGAGGGAAAAAAAAAGAATAATTGGGTTTTTTTAAGGTTCTAGATGACTTTGTGCTATGAAATGCCTATCTCAGTCTTAAGAAGTTAATTTGTTTTAATTAATAGATATATTAATATATATTTTCAATAAAAGAATTAACTATTCATGATAATGATTTAGTTGTGTTAAAATATATCCTTTGCTAAATTTGTATTTATATATTTAATTTGCTGAATGAAACTACTTACTAAATGAAATATATAATATGAAGTTTTATATTTCTTGTTGTTATTCCTGTCCTCACTACCACTCTTATTGTTCTGCAGTCACCCAATATACTTTTAGCATTAAACTGCATTTTGTTGCCTTTAACTACATACAGTACATTCTAGAAAAACACCAGTTAAAATTTGCTCCTATGTTTTTGAGTTTCATTGGTAAATCTTGCTTTTTAAATATTCTATTGGCATGCACACGCTGGCCAGCTGATTTTCGCCCTTCCAGAGGGCGGGGGTAGGCGGTTTTTGCCCTCCCCAGGCTCCTGAAGCCTGGGGAGGGTGAAAAACAAACCCAACGGGCCAACCGGAAGTAAATGAACTTTCAGTTGGCCTGTTAGATCAATTTTTCACCCTCCCCAGGCTTCAGGAGACTTTCCTGAAGTCTGGGGAGTGCGAAAAACAGCCCAAAGGGCCAATCGGAGTGAGGCCAGTGCTCATGCACGGGGGTGGGGCACAGCACATGATTGGTTGTGCGTGCATGCGCAGGGTAAGGGCATTACATTATGGGTGTGGGCACGCATGCGCATGACCCCCTTGCGTTCCCCCCACTTTTGGCATGCAATGTCAAAAAGGTTAGCCATCACTGTCTTAGAGTAAGACATGTTATTCTAGGACTACTTCCTTCTAATCACGAATCAGTGCAATTAGATCTATTATAACTTTGGTTATTAATCATGACATATCATTCTTCTTGTTGAAAATAGGTTTGTAGAAAATGAAACACTTGTTTCTGGTAAAAATTTACAACCAGAACACTTTATAATCTCTTATAATATAAGGTCACAATTAATTAGGACTTTGATAAAATCACATCTACCTTGGAATAAATATATGAAAGTTGTTGGTTATTTTAAAGGTTGTCTGGATCTGACCATGTTTAATTGTCTATTTTATGTTGTAATATTTTGGAACTTTTTCCATTCTTTGGAACTACAGTCTTATTTTTTCTGTTCCTGTTCTATATCATGCTCTAGTCTATCTGATTTTAAGATTGCAAGTGTCTAGGATTACAACAGAGTTCATTGCTTCCAGAGTAGTTAACTCATAAGATTTGACAGTTATTATTTTTGTTTCAACCCACACCTATAGATTTTTGTGGCTAAGCTGTCTGTATCCACAGAGAAGATTTCTGTAAAGGAATTTTTCAGAGTACCAAGAGAAATAGATTATTAAAGACTTTGAGATTACTGATTTATTCAACAGCCATTTGCTATTTTGATGCTGAATCTATTTTCTCTTTGTTTCATGAATAAACTATTCAATTCTCACTTATGATTGTGTCTGGCATCATATATTTAGACATATTTACTATTCTAAGGCTAGAATAATAATCTATTCCAGAAGTATATAGTTCATGTTTGACACCATGTTCTTTTTTAAGCCCAAAATGTGCTTTTTTCTTTTATAAGTATTTTATGTATTTACTGCAGCACTTTTATTCCACTTAGGTCAATCATTGCAGTTTACAAAAATAGCACAAATAAAAAAATAAAAAGTGTGGAGTTAGCCTGAAGTCACTGCACAACTGCAAAAAGGCTGGACTGATCTCCCCTAGATTTCCTTGGAGTTTTATCTATAGGTTCCCAAAAGCAGGTTGCCTGTCTGGGGAGATTCCTGTATCACAGGAACATATATAAAGTAGTTAGCTTGTACTCCACATGTGCTTTGGTTGTTTGTTTGCACGTGACATAAATGTTCTTCAAATAAAACAATTCTTATCAACTTGCAAAACATACCAGGATGGTATGAGATGAATCCCAGAGTCTGAAGTTTTCCAAAGCCTATGTCATCTCCCAAATTCTCATATTGACAATACTTTAAGCATCCTGTATCTGGATGCATGCACAGAACAGGCAAAATCAACTTGGAGGTGATGAACTGTAAGGAATCCTGAGAAATAACTTGACCAAATTTCTTCCAACTTCTTCCAATCCCCATAAATTGCCAAATACTGGGATCGATGGTATCAAAGGCCACGAGATGACCCCTAACAGGTTAGAAAGCATCACATTCCACATTCAGGGTTCTGATATAGTTCACCAGACTGACCAATAGTGTCTCTATCCCTGATCTGATTCTAAATTTTGTCTGAAAAGTATCTAGATAATTTGCTTCCTATATAGCCCTCTGTAGCTAAATTGTTAGTCCTTGGACTACAATCTTTTCTATGCTACATTCTAAGATTTGCTTTAGATAAGATTTATCAAAGTGTTCTTCTAAGTCAAAGTATTGTATGTCAGTTCCTATTGTCCCTGCATCTTCTAGTTCTTTAAAATGCATGTGCTTGTTAAGAGTTCTCAGCATTGTGACATAGCACTCCAGTCTTCCTCGCTCCTGCTTATTTCTTGAAGATATATCTATACTGTCTCATTGCACTTTGGGGAAATAGGCTTCCAAAGCTCTCAGCAGACTGGTGTATAGTTACTGATGAGCTGTAGACTAATAATAGGATTCTATCCTAATCTACAGTACAATAAGATAAATTTAACTTTTCTGCTTTATTCTCATTTAGGCATAAATGAGCTCATAAAGCTTGACCTGCTTCCATTCCTAAACCAGGCCCTATCGTAGAATAATCCCGTCCTCCTGCAGATTTCAGTCCATATGCCATGCCTGCTGCTTGTGCAAAGATTTATTATTCTCAAAGAAGTACTGTCACTCATTTTGTTAACATAAGGAACTTGCAATATGTACTTAGTAAAATTTGTTCTGTCTTCAAAATCTTTATTGTCACTGCACAACATATGTACAATGAGATTGGTTGAGCTCCCTCAGTGCACCCCCCCAACACAATATAACTCACAGCGAAGACAGAAAATCCCTAATCCAATGACACATATTAACAAACACCCAGGTGCAGCAGTGTGAGTATATTACACATTGCATCGGCCCTGCAAGTCCATCGTACTACATAGTTATATTATTTCGCATTCAGAAGTCTGACAGTACAGTCTAGTACAGTGATGGCGAACCTTTTTTTTCTTGCGTGCCAAAAATGGCAGTGCGTGCGCAGGTACACAACCCCCTCCCCCACTCACACTGCACTGCGCATGTGCACATCCCCACACACACACATGCGCCCCACCATTGGGGCGTTTTTGCCGTCCGGAGGTTTCAGATGGCTTCCCTGAAGCCTCCAGAGGATGAAAAATGGCCCAACAGGACTTCCGGTTCACTGTCCGGAGGTTTCCCTAAGAGCTCCTGAAGCCTCCGGAGAGGGAAAAACGGCCGAAAATCAGCTGGGCAGCACACACATGCACCCTGGAGCTGACAGGGCAACATTTCGCGTGCCCTCAGAAATGGCTCTGAGTGCCATCACTTGTCTAGTACCTTTAAACATTACACTAAACTGGCTCTCTTTTGCCACCCTAGAACTCCCAGTTTCTTTTCTAGACCATGGTTTTCTGCAATAAATAATTATATTTTTAAATTATAATAAACTCTGCAGCTTCCTTGATTTGTTATGGTTTCATGGTATAAAAAAAAGTTCATGTGAAATTGTAATTATGGATCCTGTTGGGATTTAATTGAAGGTTGGAGATTGGGGAGCTAGAGGGCACTGTGATGTGCACATTATCCACTCCGTAATTAAAGTAAGTGCAAGAACAGGGCACTTCAGCCATGATAATTCATTTGAAATTTAATTTTCTTTGTGTGGGAAAAAAAAGCAGTTCCTTTTCCATTAATGTCAATGAAATTGTGAAAAAAATACCTGGTGATATAATAGTAATCTGCACCTTATTTCAAACTGTTCAGTGAGAAGTGGCCTGGAAATTTCATTTTCTTTCTGATTCATATTTTTAATTCAAGAGAGGTAACAGCAGTACTAACCATTCCCCTAAATGAATAATATAAGTCCTTCACATTCCGTGATAGCAAAAAGTAGAACAAGTGACCTTATAAAGCACGGAGCCTCTGGGATCCTTTTCTACAAGGTTGTTATCTGCAAAACAAAGTTATCATTTTTATAGAGTTAAAGAAATATCAGATGTTTCTTGCTTTTTTCTATAAATGTGCAGTCCTACCTAATACTATCTGAATTAGCAGAGTAGACATTTGTAGAAGTTTCTTGAATAATAAAAAAATGTTGTCTTCACTATGAAATATGCATTTTAAAATATCTGTGTTAACGCCAAACAGATTGTGTGGGCTTGTGGAGATTATGGGTAAAGTAATATTTAAAGTTCCTTGTATACTGAAAATTCTATAGAAATATAAATGCATACTTCTATTTTTAACAGAAAATGTCTTGCAACAGGAATTTGTCTGCAACTTTAAGAAACGTCTTATCCATCTAAGTATGGATTTCCACATATTTAGCACATTGAAATTCACCTAGGCTTATTTCAGGAACTACAACAAGTTACTCTTATTAGTAGTGTTGGATGAGAAATCAGGAAAGAGTCCTAACTGGTTTAACAGCCATGATTTTGATTATGTGCCATCACATTGGTTCCAACTCTTAGCAGTCACAAAGAAGGATTGTGATCCTTCCACTATTCCAACAGTACAATTGAGTCAATTTACCTTGCTATGCATACTTTTTTCTTTCCTTCCGCCTTTCCCAGCATTAATAAACATCTTGAGAGAGGTAGGTCTTTGCACAATGTGTTCAAAGTATGATTATATGAACCTGGTCATTTGTGCCTTGGGTGAGAATTGAGCTGATTTGTTGAATGAACCTATGTGTGCTTCTTAGTCATCCATGGTATTCTCAGAAATCTTCTCCAACACCAAAGTTCAAAAACATCTATACTCTTTCTTTCCTGCTTATTCAAAGTCCAGTTTTCACTTCCATGGAATCTCATAGGGAATACCATTGCCTGGCACCTAAATATCTTTCCCAAGGCTATTTTGCCAAGTGCTACTCTCAGCATATTCCTTGACTGATTGTTCCTCTACTGTTGATTGTTGATACTGTAAGGTAAGAAGTTACCTGGTTCTCTGAGCTATATATAGACTTTGCATGAAACAATAACATGTTCTGTGATTTCTGTTTCTTAAAACCCTCCGCAGCTTGACATGATTGACATATGGTAATTAAAGACCTTTCTATAATCAAAGAAGCATTTGCTGACTTTTTTTTGTATTCTGTGATTTTCTCATTTATGAGCCACAGTGGCACAGTGGTTAGGGTGCAGTACTGCAGGCTACTTCTGCTACCTGCTGGCTGCCTACAATTTGGCAGTTCAAATCTCACCAGGGTTAAGGTTGAGTCAGCCTTCCAGCCTTCCAAGGTGGGTAAAATGAGGACCCAGATTGTTGGGGGCAATATGCTGACTCTGTAAACCACTTAGAGAGAGATGTAAAGCACTGTAAAGCTGTATATAAGTCTAAGTGCTATTGCTAATCTAATGTGCATCAGAAATAGTGCTTTATCTTCCCTGGCATTTTCTAAAGCTAACTTGAACTTCTGGCATTCGCTTTTCCATGTAGGTCTCTAATTTATGTTAGATGATCCCAAACATTATTTTTCTTGGTTGATCTTCAATAATTTTTCATATATGGCAATATTATTTTTGTCTGTTTTTAACAGATTGTTGAAATTGTTTGTTACTTCTTTGCAATATGTTTGTTTTTTGTCTTTGACTTCACTTTTTGTAATATCAATGGTTTGTCTGTCATCCAGTTTGCTTTCTTTTGTTTCTTTGTCCTATGCCGTCTTTTTAACTATTTCTTTAAATTCATTCCATAATTCCTTTAATTCCCTGTCAATGAAAATCAGTACTTCAAAGCAATCCCTGATGTTCTCCTTAAAAATGGAGGGTGTATGCTTGGAAAGTAGTTGACTTTCTTCAGCGACTTTAGCTTAACTTGGAACTTTCATATGAGCTTTTTGTGGTCTGTCCCTTAGTCAGCCTGCTCACATTTTTATATTTATCAATTATGTTATAATTGAGTCACCTCTTTCTACTAGTAATTTAGTCACTCTAATTTCTCTGTTCTCTGTTTGGTAATGCCCATATACAAAGACATTGTTTTGTTTTGTTGTAACACTATGTTAGCAATGAATAAATTATTGGATAACACTGAAATTGATAAATTGTTCTCCTGCTTCATTTCAGTTTCCTGGGCCATGGAATCCAACTACATTTTCTTCCTTAATTTTATAACTTTGCCATTCTACTTTCCAATGATAAGCAGTACATCTTATTTCTATGGTCTGTCAATTTCAAATTTAACTTGATGATAAAACTCATCAGCTTCTTCTTTCCTCCATCAGTAATTTGAACATAGACTTGAATAGTTGTCATATTAAAGGGTTGCTTACAAAGTGTTTATTATTACAGTAGTCCTTGGGTTAGAACAGAAATTGGGACTGGGATTGGCATCACTAAGTGATGCCATGGTAAAGTGTGATGTCACCTCATCTCATCACTTAGCAACAATCCTAGCAGTCCTGGTTGCCATCATAATACAAGATGCATGAGTTATAGACACAAGAACAGTTTTTCCCCGAACGCCATCACTCTGCTAAACAAAAAATTCCCTCACCACTGTCAAACTACTTGCTAAGACTGCATTACTGTTACTATTAATCTTCTCATTGTTCCTATCACCATCTCCTC
>JANHFT010004222.1:385009-398859 GCA_032467955.1 Pseudoxenodon macrops | reverse complement strand
GGGGGCGGGAAAAATACGCCCACAGGTGTACTTTCCTGCTCTGTAGCTGCTTCAAAGACTCACCAAAAACGGATCTACATAGAAGAAGCAGTTATATGCCAGGATCAGGATTCTTAGCCATTTATGGTATTGCCAGTTCTCAGCAGAGTGCACATTACTTGTTAATGCTAAAAAAAAAAATTTTTTTTGTGTGCTTATAATTGACTAATGTTGCTTGTTTTTAGTTTCATCTTGAATAGCTTGAAAGAGCATAGCTCAAGAAACTGTATGTATAGATGGACAACTTTTGTTTGTGTTGCCCACCTCTTTTCTCATGCCACGATGATCTCTCCGCAGGGATTGATGCTGATGAATGGGGGAAATTTTTACACACCAAAAACAAGGTAGGCTTTGCTCTTGGTAATTGGTAGTAACAAGAAGGATGGCCAGCACCTGTTGTGTACAATGACTAAGGGCTGTCCTTTTGAATCCTCTGCAATCATCCATAAGCATTCAAAGGCACGATGAAAAAGAAGTAGAAGATAGAGATGGGTGCAGCTCAGAACAATGTTCCGAAGCATCTTTTAAAGCATTGAGGGTGAAAATGCAGTTCCTTGAAAGCTCTCCGGGATTTTCAAACTAGCCATGTATGTGTGCAAGAGACAGATTCTCAGTGTGATACTCAGTGTAAATGTGATTGATCGCTTCACATGCAAACTTGCTTCATTCACACTGCGGTTTCTGATTCTGGCTGGATCACGGTGTATACCTGAGCCATAGTTCTTTTAACCATAGTTAGTTGAATAAGCAAAGATTAGTCACTGCTTTTCTTGCCGACCAGTTAAGCTGGCTTCTTCAAAGATTTCCTATGTTGTCCCAATTTCTGTCTCTAGTCAGGAGAAATGGGCAATTTGCCAAAAACAAAGAAGAGTTTCTAGGTCCCGAAGTCTACCTAGACCAGGGGTGTCAAGCTCGCGTCGTCACGGTGGCGTCACGTGACGTATTGGGACTTTCCCGCCTTTGTTAAACTGGACGGGGGCGGGGCCAGCACGTGACACAACCGGGCCGCGAGTTTGACAGCCCTGATCTAGACAGTTATGTTGCTTTGTTGTCCTGTTAGGGGATGTCATAATTATGTATTCCAAGAATCATAACACAAAGTTTGGATGAAAGTATTGAGACACCTTCAAGACTTGCATGAACACTTGTGAGTACTTTAAACGGGAAGATGTTATCTTAACAAAATCCGCAGGCAGGGGCACCCTGTTTTCTCAAATTGCTCCTCTGAGTTTTGCAGTAAACCTGCACTACAGATGGTCCTGGACTTATACCCATTTATTTAACAGCCATTTTAAATTAATTTTAAAAAAATGTCTTATGACTGTTCCTCACACTTAGGACCGTTATAGCATCCCTAGGATCACATGATCAAAATTTGGTCATTTGGCAACTGACATGTATTTACAGTTGTTCCAACATCCTGGAATCATCTGATTGCCATTTGTTACCTTCTGAGGAGGCTTCCAACCAGTTTCAATGGGATAAGCTGGATTCGTATTATGACTGTATGATTCATTTAACCAACCATGGTGATTCGCTTAATGGCTGTGGTGCTAAGGTCATCAGATAGAATAGAATAGAATAGAATTCTTTATTAGCCAAGTGTGATTGGACACACAAGGAATTTGTCTTTGGTGCATATGGTACTCAACTATTACTGCAACATATGCTGCAAGGCATCTCAGATGAGTGATTTATCTGAAAACATTTTGCAAAGTGGTCATAGCTTTTCTCTCCTATACCTATTAGGGAAAGTGTAAGTCACTTTAAATATTGCTTCTCAATGACATTTTGAAGAGTTTATATTCCTCTTTCATTATATTCATATTTTAGCTTTCATTATTTGACAGTTAATAGGCATGACAACTAGAGAGAGGTTATATCCTTTGTACTTATTGTTTCAAGGTTCCAGAGATCAGCCATGCTCATGGCCAGGTTGCTGAGAAAAATCCCTAGTTCCTGCAACAAAATGCCTGTCCCTTAGGGCTGACCATGCAACTAATCTTCTATCCCTGCAGGTGTCAGTTGTGTTGAGAGGACTGATAATGAATAGAGAGCAATGGAAAGCAGGAAGTCCTTCATCATCCGATCATAAGCTCCATGATAAAAACTAAATTCAGGATATGGTCACTTTTATGGGTTGATCCAGGATCACTTGGCAGAAGCTCAGGGGGGGGGCGTGGAATCCTAAGCCAATCCTAGCTCTAAGGCATGGAGACTAACATCCCTCAATATCAATAGCTAGAGGTAATTCAGTATCTTGCATCCAGTAATAAGCTCAGGCATCAACAAAACCTGAGTGTATCCATTCAGTAAAACAGCCTATGCAATAGATGATGCTAAGGATTAGTCTGATCTAGTGAGTTTCAAACCAATGGTATTTTTAACATAGAACATGAAGCCACTGGATGATATTCTCCATCACCATGGGTTGAGGTATCATAAGTATGTCTATGGAGATTCTCAGACATCCAGGTCATAGTTGTCCCAAAGACGTTTTGCTTATCTTGAAGAAGCATCTGAAGCAAAAGAAGCTTCTTGGATGAGAAGCAAAATGTCTTCAAAGAAAAACAAGAAAGTCCAGTCACCTCTTGAAAAAACACCTTTGGGATATCACCAGTATGGTGATGATACTCAAGTCTATATCCTCCATCCCTGGTGACCCAGGTGATGCTTTTGCTTCCCTCTTGCAGTGCCTGCAGGCTATGGGAGCCTGGATGGCAGATAACAGGCTTCAGTTGAATCCTGGCAAGACCAAATAGCTTTGGGTACATGGAGCTTCAAGATCTGGGACTTTGACATCTTTAGTTCTGGATGGGTGGCACTATCCCAGACAACCCAGTTCACAATTTTGGGATTCTCCTTCACTTGCAACTCCTGCTTGAAGAGCAGGTGGCAGGTGCAGTTAGGGGGGCCTTTGCTCAATTGGGTTGTATACACCAGTTGCAATCTTTCCTGGATCAGGAATCCCACTCAGTCATTCAAGCCTTGGTCATCTCATACCTATACTACTGCAATGTTCTTTATGTGGAGCTAATCTTGAAGAGCATTCAGAAAGTACAACTGGTGCAGTGTCGCAGCTCAGTCTTCTAGACTGGCCCATGTTAACTTCTCTTCCACAAGTTGCACTGGTTGCTAGTTTCCTTCTGGGGCAATTCAAGGTGTTGGTTATCTTTAAAGCCCTGCATGCAGTGGTCCCTGTTGCTTGAGGAACTGTCTTATCCCTATGGGACAGCCCTACCCATGCTGATAGAGGAGGCATGCTGTGGATTCCATTGGTCAACCAATTCTGGCTGGTGGGATCCAGGAGAAGAGTCTGCTCTGCTGTGGCTCTTAGCAATATATTGCCCGCTGCGGTGAGATCTCCTCCACCCTCCTGATCTTCCATAAGGCCTGAAGACCTAGCTTTGCCAGTTGACCTTTGGTCCCAATAGGGGAGTATCATGCTGAAGCTGGTTGGTGAACCAATAGTAGATTCCATTTCCCCTCTGTACTTTCTGCTCTCTCCCTCCCCACTTTTTAATCATAATTTATAGTTTTATTGTGTGGTTTTAGGACTGAGCAAAAAGTAAATTAGAGATATTTTTGTTGTCAAGCAATTACCTGCTATGGGATTGCTCAGACAAAACAAGGAGCAAAGCCAGAGTGAGTTTTGACAGTGCTCCCATTATGTTTGTGCAAGCCTTGTTTTAACAAAGGCAACAAGTTATTTGATACTCCTGGGGGTGTTCTGTCCTGTAGAAAGTCAATAGGAAGAATAATCTCCCCCACCCCCTTGTGGGTATCTCTGAAGCTCAAGATCGTTTTATTGCATTTTAACCTGGAGTATATATCTACCAAACGGTCTACCGTATTGCTAAGGCTACCAGCCTTATGTGTCTTCATTACAACACTTTTCCCCTGATCAAGTCAGTTTTGATTGTGGAGTAGCAATAAACTAGAAAATAGCTACTTGAAACTTGTGGGGAATGAACACATGTTGCCCATTCAGCAGCCAATTTCTTAATGAGTAAAGTCCTTGTATTTCAAGCCATTTACTAGGAATCAGTATTTTTCAGATTGTTGATATAGACATTGCTAGGAACATTGTGGAAAAACTGATTATCTGCTTAATGCCCAATAACAGAGAAGCTACTTTGAAATGTGATGGAAATTACATCAGCAGTTCTAGGACAACTTTCACATGCAGACACATGTGAAATAATTTAAACTTCATTCATTTCTGCATATAATAGCCAATTGAAGTAATCATTTCAAAACTATGTCCTTTTTTCCTTCTATTTTAATAATTTTAAGTACTATTACCAGTCCCAGTAGTGTCTTTCAGTTCACCTCTTGTTCTGGTATGATTTTGTTGTTTTTCAAATGCCTACTTAGAGCACCAATTTATCATAGTGCTCCATTATTTTTTACAAAAGTATCATAGGAAACAGAAAGAAGTTATTTTAATCCAACCAACTGTTTTTGAAAATAGTCATTTAATATGTGATGTACATATGTGATGCTTCTATGAAGAGATGTGATCCATAGAATAAAAGTATATATAGATGTCACTCCCAGATTTACTACAGTGAAATAGAAACATCTGTTCCTCCTGAGGCCATGATTGCTCACACATTAAGGAGTTGAAGCATACTCCACAGCTAGAGTATGACAATAAATTTGAAGATTGTTGAAAATAATTGGTTGTTATACTACAGTGGTAGCTTGGTACTCATCATTAATTGGTTCTGGGAGCACAATGAGTATCAAAAACAATGAGTACCGAACACATTTTTCCCATAAGGAATAATGTAGTGAGTCACAAGGTAGCCGACATTAACCAGTTTTAGCGTGGGCACTGAGTAGCAAACAAATGAGTAGTACCGGGACAAATTTTCATGTCAAAATGCATTGAGAATCAACGTCAATGAGTTTCAAAGCAGTTGAGTATCAGGGTACTGCTGTTTTCATAAATTACTACTAGTTGTTCTGTTCCATTTTCGCCTCTAGTGAAATGGGTTTTTAAAAAGCACAAGTTTTAAAATGTTTGTGACTGCAATAAAGGCAGTTGTCTTCACTCTGAAGTATCTTTGCTTCTCCATTATGACTGCATCATGTAGTTTTGCCAATTACCAGAAATTACTAGTGGTTGCACTCTATAAATTCTCTTTCCTAGGTACAGATAGGATTGGCAAGCCACAGTTGTACTATCCGAAATTTAATTCCAAAAAGGGATGTTCATATAGAGCTATATCAAAAAGTATAGAGCATAAAAGTCAGTAGAGATATCAAAGTTGCAAGGAATGAGGAGGAGAATGAAAGTCAACATCCACGTAACAGAACTCAGAACAACTTTACAAGACGCTGTAGTTCACAAACTTTATACTACAGCCATGATGGCGAACATATAGCAGGCATGCCACAGGTGGCACATGGAGCCACATCTTAGGCCACACGAGGTATTGCCCTATGTCAGCTCCAGCATGCATGCACACACTGGCCAGCTGATTGTCAGACTTCTGGCGGGCGGGGAGGCCATTTTCGCCCTCCCCAGGCTTCAAGAAGCTTTCCTGAAACTTGGGGATAGCGAAAAATGGCACAATAGGTCAAGAGGAAGTTCAGAGGCTTCAGTGAGACCTGTGTGCATGCGTGGGGGGTAAGTGGGGGGGGCAGCGCATGCATGCATGGAGGGAGGGCATTGCATTATGGGTGTGGCACCCAAGCAGAAAAAGGTTAGCCATTGCTGTACTAGAGGATGCAGTTACCCTTGTCCTAGTCAATCAGAACTCATTCATCCTGGTCTGTCATATGGTTATTTAGTTATTGATTTTCCTTTCAGTAGCTCAGCTTCTGCTCTTTAGGCCTGATTTGGTTGTATAACCTCCAGGATCAACGTCATCTGTGGAATAGACCTTCATTCCCAAGAAGTTCTCCCTTACAAGAGTACATTGAGATATTTCCAGTATTCAACCCAGTGGAATTAGGATGCATGGCTGCATTTTTAACCTGATATCAGACTAATGGGGAATGATTCTAACTCAGGTACTATACTGAAGTTTTGTTCATCTGGTGCAGATGGTTCAGTGGGATCATTTGACCTGTCTTGTTCCTCTCGGGAGTCTTTCACAGATGAGGCCATGATACCTAATCTCAATAATTCCAGAGGCTTTCAAGGAGCTGAAAATAGCTGCACATATCTTTTCAGCACATGTAAGCAGCCACATGGTTCCTGAGAGCTTATTCCAAAAGACCCCTTGCAACTCCCCCATTTTGTAACGAGCTGAACAATCCATATAACTGCTCACCATAACCCCAAGACCTTTATTCTGAACCATTTCTAATGATCATTGGAATAAGGGCACAAATTCCTACTTAAATTTGGTATTAAACATTCTAAGGATATCACATAACCTTAGAATATGTGACAATTTGTTTTGTTTGACTTCTTTTGTTTTGCATCTTACCCATCATTTATTATTTATTTATGCAGATATATTTGCACGTGAGGAAGATTGCCATTTAATAATTGTAATGTGATTTTTTTAAAAACTAGTTGCATTTGTTGCAATTCAAATCCTACATCAATCCATCTACTCAGTGCAGCTCCTAAATAATTATACCTTAATAAAATTTGTTGGAAAAGGTGCTACTAAACTTCTGATTTTAGGTAACCGTAGACCACGGGTGTCAAACTCGATCGCGTCTTGTGACATATTGCAATGTTTTTTCCTACCTTAATAAAATTTGTTGCAAAAGGTGCTACTAAACTTCTGATTTTAGGTCACCATAGACCATGGGTGTCAAATTCAATCGCATCACGTGACATATTGCAACATTTTTTCCTTTGCGTAGCCAGGGTGGACGTAGTCTGTGTGTGAAGCATCTGGCTTGCAGGCCGCCAACTTCATAAGCCTGTCCATAGACCAATCTTTCTTAACCTTTCTAATTTTTAAGGTGTGGACTTCAACTCCTGGAATTCTCCAGCCAGCATGGGGAATTCTGGAAGTTGAGGTGACACACCTTAAAGTTGCCCACATTGAGAGACACAGCCATAGACTGAAACAACTCTCCTTCTCTGATACATTCGCATCAGAATATCAAAAGGGATAGGAGTGAGGGAAGGCAGTACTTAGGCATGGATTGGGATTCCAGTTGGAGGCCATTTGTTTTGCTGGGGGTTGTTTTGTTTTGTTTTGTATTTTGTTCTGTTCTGCTTTGTTTTGTTTTTAGAGGAAGCCTGACATTTTTGCTCCCTGGGCAGCAAGGGAACATGGGATCATGCCAGAAAGTCACTCAGTGGCCAACTAATAACTACTTCGTTTGGATTTGCTTTCCATGCAAATCTGTCAGTTACCACATTTCATAACAGGGAGGAGACACTTCTGGACAGAAGCCCGTATGTGGTTCAGGGAGGAAACTCTAAACAGGCCAGGAAGAATGGCTTTTCTCTGAGTAGAAGGGGCTGGTTTGTGTTCATTGTGCTTTTGGTTTACTTTAATTAATTTATGTTATCAGATGAAACTTAAATAACTTAACACAGACCTAGTAGACAGAGGTTTAGGGAAGGAAGCCAGAGCATTACAAAAACTTTTAATCACAATCAAGTGAGTCTTATAAATATTTGCAGTCACACATTTTCACACAGAGTATCAAAGCCCAGCCTATGGCTGCTGTAAATAAGGTTCAGCAAAGAGGAAGGAAGGAAGGAAGGAAGGAAGGAAGGAAGGAAGGAAGGAAGGAAGGAAGGAAGGAAGGAAGGAAATTTATTACCCACCTTTAAGGGAATGATTTGATTGTTCTCGGTTCCTGTTAGCCCATGTGAATGAGAGAGACTGAGCAAATCAGTAAAGGCAATCCTGGATAGTCTGCCTTTTCTTCCAAAGAAGAAACGTTGTTTATGTCTCCCTGCAACAGGAAACATATTGAATTAGTTCCACTCATTTAGAACAGCATATCAAAGAAAGTTTGATGCGCCTGGCATTCTAGAAAGAAAGAAAAAGGGGGGGAGCTGTATTTAAAGCTGAAATAGAGCAGATTTTCAATTATGGTTATTCCTGTGAGATGGGCAGATTTCTAAAGGTTTTCCAAATATCTGTGAATGTAACACTTTGCACTGTATTGTAAATGAAAAGGAAATGGTAGATGACTCTACTTCTGGGATATAGAATAAGGAGCAGCAAACTTAGTTTGAAAAGATCACCACCCGCCTTTGGCTCCATGGGGTCAGCAGGCCAAGGAGTGCAGGAATCATATAAGCATGCTACCCCCATCAGCAAGCCAGCTGTGATATCACTGCCCAGGTAACCCACTGACCCTCAATCCTCAACCTGCCTCTTGCTTCAAGGCTTTGGCTGAGTCTGGGGACTTTCTGATCTAAACTATTATAGTTCATAGAGGATAATTTACATTGGGAAGGAGAATGTAATTTTAAGTATGATTTCTATGAAATACCCAGAATTATAATCTGGGACTAGACGGTAACCCAATAATTCTCTCTTCAATTGCACAATTTTTTAAAATAGAAATCTCAGTTTTTCAGCTTTGTCTCAAGGAGTTGAAATGATTAACTGAACTTTTGCATAAAGTCGCTTATTAACCTTGTCAATGTGGTACTAACCACTGGCATTTCAGTTTGACCTTGACAAGGACTAAGAAAATCCAATAGGATTTCATTTTTCTTTGGATAATAGTGACCTACTGGGTGACATCACCAAGTGATGATGATCAATTCAGTGATGACATATTCAAGAACGCCTGAGTAGGTAAGGGAAAAACTCAAATTCTCAATGGAACGAATATAATCATCCCTACTTTGGCAACTTTAAGATGTGTGGACTTCAGCTTCCAAAAATCCCCAGCCAGTATGGAGAATTCTGGAAGTCTATATACCTTAAAGTTTACAAGTGTGAAAAACACTGGTTTATACTAATCTAATAAATACTAATCCTCAGCTTTTGTTTTTTTTTAGAAAATGGTGAAATATAGCTTAGAAACCAATTTCTGTAAATATTATTTCACCTTTAATAAAGATAAAAGAGTTGTTTTAAACAGATTCCTCACTCAGTAGCTTTCCAGACAGATGAAATTAAATTGTCATTGTCTGCAGCCAGCATTGCCCATTTCCTAAGAGATCTCTCAGAGTTTAATCCTTTTAATAGATTCTTAACAGTAAGGATTTTTACTACACAAATATCTTTTTGACACTTTAATGAATAAGCTCATCAATCAAAAGGCACTACAGAAATTACTTGAACAGTGCCTGGCTATTGATAAAGTGATTGCTTTATTTCAGTAAATGCCTTTTCTTTCAATGATATTTTCTACCCTTAAACAGTAATTGAAAATACATGGAGATGATCTGCAATTTTCTGATAATGTAAGGTTTTCCATTTCAACCACGGAAATTTGTCAATCTAATAAAATTTCATGTATCGGACATACGATAATTAAACTGCTAATTATGTAGTTTATAATAATTTACACTTTCAGTATTTGTATCAATATGTTATTTGCTTGGCAGAGGTTTTTTTGTCTTTTTTACTGATTGCAAACCCTAAGCATATGTACCGTTAACTACTCATTGCTGGTAACTTCTGTGTTTATCTTGAAAAGTTCAACCTCAAATATGGGAACTTTCTGATATTCTGTTAAGGAATACTTTATTGGCTAATCCTAAATTTGTTCTATAGTAAATAGATGTGTAAATAAGACGTGCAAATAAATGCTACAAAACAGTATCAAAGAATATGATTTTGAAAAGTGACATTGCTCTGTTTAGCCCCCAGGATTTGTAATGGGGCCCTGAGCCTTTTCAGCACTGCTCTCTGAGAACTTTCCAAACTACAGATCCTAAAAATGAATCTGAGGACCTCTCTTTGCAATCAGGGGTTATCAATATGCTAGACCTGCTTTTACATCTAAAGTTTATATATACATATATGTATATATTTAAAATAAACTATTCAGTGGGTATGACTGTGGCTGAACTGCTTCCTTTTCTTGAGTGTTTTCAAATCTGAAAGTGTTATTCAAGGATGGTTCACCACTTTCCAAGTGGTGAAAGCTGTGGTCAGTGTAAGCTTTGAAGATTTTGAAGTCCACATTGTTGCCTCAGTTGGCACTTTCTCACTACACAATAACCACAGCATGGTTTGCTGAGCTAGGCTGTGCATGAACATGCATTCATGGTTTAGAAATAGTTATTCTGTGGGCAGTTAATTGCCAAATGTGTGGCCAAGGTTTTTTATGTGCTTACAACTCATCAACTGTTGTGGCATATTACCCCAATGCTTTGGTTAGTATTTCAAGGGACTGAGCAAACAGGTAGTAGAGTAGTCAAAAAGTAAAACTATCCTTGCAACTCCTACTTTGATTTCTTCTCTGCAGAGGCACATGGGATTAATTTTTAAAAGCAAAGCAAAAAAGGGGAATGATTAGTATTTCTCTAATCCACCATAGTGGATACCATATACATATGGCTAATTACAAACGAGAAAGTGGATATGATTATGTACTTCTGTTGCTCTCACCCTGTTACTCACCCTGACCAAATCAGTTCGGATACTTGTTCTCAGTTGCCCTACAACTACTCCCGGTGAAGCATTTATTTTTACTTCTTTGTTTGTGGATACGTTTATTGCATTAGATTTAGAGGCACCCAACTTCCAAACAACACTGGCTAGCTTACATCACAAAAATAAAAAAACAAAATGAAGAAAAATACACCTTTGTCTGGAAAAACGTATCAATACTTAGAAAAGAAATTAAGAAACTAACAGAGGCTTGACAATTTTCCTAACCCCCCAGGCATGGGAGCAAAGCCAGGTTCTCAAAAGATTTGTGCAACTGTTGCAGGTTAGGAAACAAACAGCTCTCCAGGGGGGATACTGTACATAGGTTCTCCCAGTTACCGTTAGTTCTAATGCAAATGGAATCACTCATACTGAGTTTGGCTGAGAATTCTGGTAGATGTAATCCCAGCACATTTGCGGGCTGCCTAACTGAGGCAGGTTGAGTTTTCCTGTTCGAAATCACCATTGCAAACTAATAGCTACTGGTTTTTAGTTCCAATATGGAACTATGTGGATAATTTTTAAAAATTATCCTAAGTATGTCCCAATTTATAATACTCGGTTGCTTTCAAAGAATAGGGTTAAATGCCTGCCCTGAAATAAACTTGGGCATGTTTTTTTCTGATCACTATTAATCTGCTGTTTCTGTAACCAAACACATATGTTTGTTTATCCGCTTAAACATTAATGATATCAAAATTGATTGCTGGAAATTGTATCATCCTACAGACATTTCCGTCACTGTTTCTGGGGTCTGTCTTATGTTGCAGTCTGTTTTTTAAAAAAAGCAATGTCTTTATAATTTTAATTTCTTGCAGATTTCATCTCAACAAGTAATCAAAACCCGTACTTTAGAAGAGTGAGGTTTGATGTCTCAGCGATGGAGAAAAATGCTTCCAACCTAGTGAAAGCAGAATTTAGAGTCTTCCGCTTACAGAATCCGAAAGCTCGTGTATCAGAACAACGGATAGAATTATATCAGGTAAACCTTTGATTGTTGCTGTCCTTATATGTTTTTTTAATATGCGACATTTTTCTGTAACACATTTAGACACTCTAGAGTTAAATAGATAATAATATTCATTCTCTTTTCTTTGGACACTTTGGGAAATGTAGTTTATGAAAAGAGATCTCACGGACTATAGCAGAGAAATCTCATTCTTTCAATTTACCATTTATCAGGATTGCTGAAAGAAAAAAAACAATATAAAGTTAACTTTAAAATGTACATTATACCTAAATATACTTAAATGCTTGCTTTTTAAAGACGTGTATGAATTTACGGTAGTTTTGTGTCTTTATTAGAAGCTGATTGAAAACCACTATAAACTATATATACAAAGAAAAGTTTACTGTACTGAATTATTATAATTGCATCTCTTACTTCTGATCCCTCTTTTTTAGATTTGCTATGTGAGTCAGGGAGAAGTAAATTTTCCAGGCCAAAAGCCATGTTGCAGACCTCATTCCAAAAAATAGAAATGAGACAAGGACAAAAAATAAAACTGATTTCATTTCATTTGCGTTTAATTAAAATTACACATAGATAACCTGATTAATCTGCAATCGTCTGTTTGATAATTCTTGTCTTTTGCTATATTAAAAATTACAAATCTGTGACTGTAGTGTACACCTTTTGCAACTGTCTGGGGACTATACCACAGAATTTAGCAACTGGTGGTTCCTGATTAAATTAAATTGTGGTTCTGCTAAGGGGGGAAATCAAAATCCTGAAGCTATAACAGACAAGTTGTCAGTTTGCTTATTTTACCAGCGTGAGGAGAACATAAGTTGCAACTTTCGGGAATGATCCAAACAATATATGCTCCTTTTTCTGTTGCTCCTGTTGCCACAATGAAATTTAGGGCTAAAAATAATAATAAATACACATGGAATGTGACATTTATTGACATTACCAAGGGCTGTCTAGATACACTTTACTCAGTGTGTCATACTGATTCTAAAATATATAAACATGTTTATCATTACAGTGTTTCAGCTTTGTCCTCTGCATACTTTCTTAGAAGCAAATCCAGTTCAGCACAGTGCAGCTTATTCTCAAATAAATCAAGTCCAAGATTGCAGCTTTACTTTGCAAAAAAAAATATGACAGAGTCCTGGGTGGAGTCCTTCTCATCCTCAGTGACCCCACCTGACCTCATTTTCTCTTAGTTCAGTTGATGCTGTTTTGTGTTCCATGGAGTTAAAGCCAGGAGCTTGTTTTATTTTGTTTCTAACTGCTCAGTGCCAGCAAGCTCTTTTTATGCTCTTTTTAATTCACTTGCAACTTCACATGTAATCCAGTTAAATCAACTTGCTCAGATTTAAGGCCGATTAGTTCCACTGAAGCCAGGGGCACCAATCTGGTATACATCTTTGCATTTCCAAGTCATCTAGGCTAAGTTTTTTTTAAAACTTTTATCCTTTTTCTTTTTAAGGCAAATTTCTGTAAAGTTAGAGACGAATTCTTAACATTTAAGATCCAGCCTTAATAGATTTTCACTCTTAACTTATTTTTGCTACTGAGTTAGATTTATAGATTGCCGAATCCAAAGACTAACATAGGTGGGTTACAAAGTTGAAACAGCATAAAAATACAATGTGAAACTACACTGATAAACACAACACATTGAGGAGAAAAATACGCTTAGATAATAATACGACTATAAAACGTTTGTACCGTACCACTCAGTTGGAAAGCCATCAAGAACAAGGGCTTTTCCCAATTTCATAGCTTGGATTGTCTCTGCAATTTCCTGTTATGGTTGTCCCAATTTCCTTTCATATTTTTGATGGATCTCTTCTGTTTAATTTGTTCCCCCAGTTTAGCAATTTGCTGTTCAGTTACAGATGACTCCAGTTTATCCAATAATTAAATCATCAGATTACAAACCAGGAGGCTGAGTTCTGGTCAAGTCTTAGGCACAAAAGCCAGCTTTGGATCAGTCATTCTCCCTCAGCCCAGTTCACCTCAGAGGGTTATTGTTGTGGGGAAAAGAAGAGGAGGAAGGAATACTACGTATGTTAGCTGACTTGAGTTATTACAGGTAGTCCTCAACTTGCAACCACAATTGAAGCCAAAATTTATGTTGCTAAGTTAGAAATTTGTTAAGTGAGTTTTGCCCCATTTTACAACTTTTCTTGCCACATTTATTAAATGAAGCACTGTGGTTGTTAAATTCTAGACTAGACTAGACTAGACTAGACTAGACTAGACTAGACTAGACTAGACTAGACTAGAATAGAATAGAATAGAAT
>JANHFT010004222.1:369704-380044 GCA_032467955.1 Pseudoxenodon macrops | reverse complement strand
ATAATCAGTTGCTTGTGCTAATCAGGCTCTGCGCTGTTTGCTGCAAGGAGGCAAATTGCTGGGAGGCAGAGGCCAAATGGGGTGAGGGTGGCTGGGCAGGGATACATTCAACGCACCCAAGTTTTCACCCTCTTTTAGGGGGGTAAAGGGTGTCTTATGCTCGAAAAATACAGTATGTAAAACTACTGTGGTAATATTTAGTATGTTTATTAAACTGTCATGTCGCCTTTCCTCTGGGAAGTTAAAGAAACCCTGTATGGCTCTCTTCTTTATTTTATCTTCCCAGAGGATGGTGGAAAAAAATCTCCCATTTTTCTACTCTGACCTCACCATAATGAAAAAATTTAAAAATACATTTATTTCCAAGATTTTGTTTTTCGTAATTGATTTCAAGAGACCGAGAGAGATAGCTGGAAGTAAATAAGAAGCCTTGTGATATGAGATGGGGCGAAGGAAAAATCCTGTAAACCCAAAGAATTTGAATGTGGTGAAATAACATTTTGAGTATGATCAAACTATATCTTGAATAATAAAATGCCTGAGTCATATTACCTGGATTTTTTTCAGGCCAACGTATAGCTCTGAGATGGCATTGGTAATGCTTGCTGATGAACTTTGGAGGGCTCCGGATGGGGATGGTGCAACTGTACTGGAACTCCTGGATCTCTCGGGAGCTTTTGATCTCTCAATGACGTTTGATACATTGATACCATGTTATCCTTCTGGACTGGCTCCAGAGGTTGAGAGTGGTAGGAAATATTTTGCAGTGGTTTTCCTTCTTTCTCCATGGCCATTTCCAGATGATGTTGATGGGGATAGGAAAGTTCAAGCCTTAGGCCTTGCAGTGTGCAGTGCCTCAGGACTTGACTCTTTCATCTCTCCTCTTTAACATCTATATGATTGCTAGATGAGATTATCCAACAACATGGGGTACAGTATCACCAGTATGTTGATGATATGCAATTACTATTTTGTACTCTGGGCTAAGCAACTGATACTGTTGTGGAGTTATCAAAATTCCTGGAAGCTATAAGGGTCTGGATGGGACTGAACCAATTTTGTCTCTACCCCGGCAAGATGGAGCGACTTTTGGTTTTTGGCCCCACAGGTCGTGATGATTTATCATCTTTGATTCAGGATGGGGTTGCAATTCTCCAGACTGAGTGGGCATACAATTTGAGAGTCCTCCTGGATGCATGGTTCCTGCTTGAGAAGCAAATGGCAGCCATGTCTAGGGGGGGGGTAGTCTTTGCACAGATTTGCATTGTGCACCATTTGCACTCTTCCCTGGACCTGGAGACCTTGCTCAGTCACTCACACCTTAGTTACCTCCCACCTGAAAAATGCTTTTTCAAAAGGCAATTGGACTTCCTGGTTTTTCTTTTCACTTTTCAAAGAAAAACCAGAAAGTCCAGTTGCCTCTTGAAAAAGCACCTTTGGGACAACCATGATCTGGATGAATCTCCATAGTCATCTCACCTGGATTATTGCAATATGCTTTACATGGGGCTGCCCTTGAAGACCATTTGAAAGTTACAACTGGTCCAGAAGACAATAGTTGCCACTAGGTTTGCCCATGTAACTTATTTATTGACTGAGTTGTACTGGCTTCAGTTTTCTTTCAGATGCAATTCAAAGTGCTAGTTATCACATTTAAAGCCCTACACAGCAAGGAATCAGACTATTTGTGGGACCACCTTTCTCTAAGAATATTTGCCCATCCCACTAGATCAGATGGAGGTGGGCATGTTCCTGAAATCTTGTCATCTAGCAGGACCTCAGTAGCATGACTTTTCTATGTCTACATGGAAGGAGGATAACTGAGCCTGCTGTGGAGCATCCCAAGGGGCCAATTACGGCACAGGGTTTTTGTTTATTGTTTTATTGGCTTGATTTGTTTTATGGTTGTTGTAAGCCATCCAGATTTGCTTAAGATGAGTAGCCATATAAAACTTTTAAATGATTAAATTTTACTCAGTGAGAAGACATGAATCCATATATGTTTCAAAGATAAAATATTCTAGGAAAATTTGGAAAAAGCAGATTGCAGTAGATGTAGTTCTGGAAGTAGCTTGTGTTTGAGAGAGATTTCAGTTTTTCTCCTAACATATCACATAGAGTGTGAATCTCTAACTCACTTGACTGTAGTGACATCCCTCTTTAGCATCTGGATTCTAATTTAATTCTTTTGCTTTGCCTGGGAAGACACAGCCCTAAGCATTTATGGCATGAGCAATGTTCCCAGAGAACAAGCTCCTTTGGAGCCCGGACATAAAACTATTTTCAACTTTAAAGCTCTCAATGGACTAGGGCCAGGTATACAAACGAACTCCCTCATTCTATATGACTGTAGCTTTCTTTAAGATCTTATTTGGAGAGCAGGCTTCAAGACCACTCACTGCTTGAAGTTTGGTAATGGATCAAACAAGTCTATTTAGGGTATGTCCAAATCTTTGAAATTTGGTAATGGATCAAACAGTCTATTTAGGGTATGTCCAAATATGTATGTATGTTGTAGAAATGCATCTTTTAGGAAAACTGAATATTTATGGAATTCATCTGGCACTAGGAAATTGCTTTCCATTATGACCTGTGGCATTGTTTTTTTTCTGAAGGTGATATTGTCCAGTAGTTCAGAAATCTACAAATCCACTGAGTATACAAGAACTAAGGAACAATCAGTTATCTAGACAGTGGAATTTTATTGAGGACTAGCTTTTCATCAAGATAATGGAATTTCTCTATAAGGTTTCCAAGAAAGAAGAACAAAATGGAGACTTAAAAGATTTACTATAATTGGGGAAAAAGGAAGTATACTAAGAGAAAAGAAACAGGCATATCAAATTATGAAAGGTCAGTTAACAAAGGCTTGAAGGCTATCCCAGAAGGATTAAGAATGAGAAAGATAGTCAACTGACAGAAGGAGGGAGGGAGGGAGAGAGAGAGGGGGGTATTGTCTATCATTATCTTCTGAGACAAATGGAGAAATGGTAATTCTCAGTGGTAAAAAAGCAGATTGTGTGTTCCCAAGCCATAATTTAACTTTCATTGGGCAGGCATTTGAGATGATGTATAAAGAAAGGCATTCAGCCAAGATACACAAAAAGCATTTGGGCAAAGTATATGCTTAGAAACAGCCTAAATGTAGGAAGCCATAATTATACTTTGATGAAAACAAAATACTTGGATGTTTATTGTGAAAGAAGCTTCATGAAAAGTTAAAGACTTATGCTGGATAGGTGAACTGAGTTATTGTTAGTATCTCAGTTGCAATTTATGTGTGTTGTCTGGATTATGCTTGGTGCAGGGAAAACTAGATTAATTCCTTTAGGAATATGTTTGCTTTAATCCATTCTGGCAATATTTGGAATAGTATATTTGTCCTGTCTCATCAGGACATGTTGGATTTCCAATTGATTATGTGCCATCAAGTCATTTATGACTCCTAGCAACTAATTGTATTTTCTAAGGGATGAAAGATCTTCATCCCAGAGCATTTTAAAGTAGGTATAGGATGGGTTAAATCTATATTAAACTCAGTCTTTAAATTTTCATTTGGACAAAATTTGGTCTCCCATAATCCTATGAGTATGAAATAACACCTACTGAAGTCTGGACCAAACTCTTTAAGTATCCACCGTATAGTACTGGGTGTGTCACACACTCATGCAATTAAGATCTTTTGCAAGATTTTCTTAGATGCATCTTTCACATTTTGTTTATTAGAGTTTCATTGTCAATAGATTAAGTAGTAATATATTAAAATCTTCACCTGAACTATCACATTCGTTTTTAAGTTGCAAACCAAATATCACATTATTGTGATATTGAAAGCCATTTTTGGTCATGATCTCCATATTTCAGACTAAAGAAGGAAATTTGCTTAAATGTATTTCAAGTTATGATAAAGCAATAGAAGTTTGTGTACACAGTCACCATTTGAAGAAAAGAATCTCACTTGTGCAGTTGAGCTGCATATCTCTACAAACTATTTCCATATTTTTTCTTGTAATTGTGTTGAGTAAGAGTTGGTCAAAACACTATGTCAGAATCTATTTTCATGACATTGATAGATAGGTAGACAGATTGATGGCACAACCTCTTGAGGTTTGTTGTTATTTTCTATATTCTGTTTTGAATCCCCCTTAGCTATTTTTTCAAATTAAATTGTGAGAACTCCATATCACTGAATATAAATGTTCTTGTTTTTCAGATGATCAAAAATAAAGATCCCACATCACCTACACAACGCTATATTGATAGCAAGGTCGTGAAAACAAGAGCTGAGGGAGAATGGTTATCTTTTGATGTAACTGAGGCTGTACATGAATGGCTCCATCACAAAGGTAATAGTAATTAATTATTTTAGAGTTAACCTGTATTAAATCTGAACAGTTTGAAGTCTTGCCTGACCTGATATAAAGCAAATTTTCTTTCTATTATATTTTGCAGATAGAAATTTGGGACTTAAGATCAGTTTACATTGCCCATGCTGTACATTTGTGCCTTCAAATAATTATATTATCCCAAATAAAAGTGAAGAATTAGAGGCAAGATTTGCAGGTAATAACTAAAAATGTAAAAATAATATAATTGTGTAATGAATGTGAAATGTTTCAGCAGATCTTATAATATGTCCAGTATTGCTAAACTCAATTAGTGAAGGAATATATGAAGTGTCAGATGGTGTGGGAGAAGAGATCCTTAAACAATTGCTTTCAAAATCTGGTGTAGCATTCAGTAAAAACTGCTGAACGTACTTTGTTTAAAGTGATTAGCATGGTAATGGATTAGAACATGTTTAATAAGTTACTTCTTAGCACAATTTTCTTGCTAGCTGCATTAGTACTCATGCAAATCTTTCTGCCTGTGTGATCTTTGTGTATTCATCTTGCAACTTGCTTAGGGATTCATGATTTTGAGCATCCAGCCATAAGCTCTTTATGTGCTAAAAGCACTGATGCTCAGAGAAACATACATTCAGAATGTAAATTATTAATTTCAACCCTGGCCATTATCTAACTGGTGACCTTAGATGTATCCAAAAGGTACATCCAAGCATATTAATAGAGTCTATATGGTAATGCACGTAACTAGATTCACATGTTATCTGTGTTAACTATTTGTGTTATGGTCACTGAGGCTGATTCTCTAGCTCAGGGGTGTCAAACTAGTGGCCCATGTGCCAGATGAGTCAGGTGCAGGCCACGCCCACCCCAGTTCCGCAAAGGGAAAAAAACATTGTGATACGTCACGATACGTCACATGACGTGATTGAGTTTGACACCCGGGCTCTAGCTGCTTCTTTTAGATCTCCATCTCCACGGATCTAAAGTGTCACATTATTGTCTATGGCCCTTCTTTGAAAAGAATTTATTTTTGCTTGGGATTAAATATTATGTTGATATTTATAATAATTGTGGGATAAGGAAACCTATAACTGATCATATGACTAATAATTGATATGAGCGAAGCAAGTAATTCCTGATCTGAACTGATGCAGCAATAATAAGAATATAGGATATTTAATTTAACGCAGATCCCTGCTTCCCACATTCATGTATCAGCATGTCGTAAATCAGTCCAGCTGATGCCAGCACACACCTGATTATTATTCTGTGGTTTAAATTTCTTGTGAAGAGATACTTTATATAATTTGTTCCAAAAAAAAAAAGCAACACAATATTTATTACCAAAATGTATTTTTTAAAGGTATTGATGACTACCCTTATTCCAGTGGTGAGAAAGCTTTAAAGTCCAGTAGGAAAAAATACAGTGGGAAGAGCCCACATCTTCTGCTAATGTTATTACCCTCCTACAGACTTGAGTTGCAACAATCCAGTCGGCGGAAGAAGCGTGCTTTAGATGCTGCCTATTGTTTTAGGTAATTATATTATAAGAAGTTAAAGGCTTTTATGCATGTGTAAAAATATTGATGTGGCCCTTTTTTTAAAAAAAATCTGCTTTTTATTTATAATTTTAACAGCATTCTATTGAAAGGGATATATGTCACTTCCCACCCCCACCCACATAACTTTGGATAAAAGTTTGTATTTCTCTGGATTTGTTCCTCAGAGTGTTGAAGGGCTACAGCTGCTGAAGAACTTGGGTGGCTGCTTTGAAGAAGACACTTTCTTCAGGATAGTTGGCAAAGGAACCATTGAGCAGCTGCTTCCTAACTTCAACAAGCAGATCAAGAATTGTGGTGGGGGGGTGGGAGGAACTTCATACACGTCAGGTTATATATTCAAACCTAAATCTCATTTAGGCAAATCTGGCAAATCTATACTAACTGCCTTTTTACTGAAGAATAACATTTGCTTTTATTTGCACCTTTGTTAAAATCCCTGTGACATTTTGGCTGTTGAAAAGGTAGGCTATCTCCCATCTGAGAAATTAAACAAATAGAATCTAGTAATACGCCTCAAATGTATAAAACAAGAGCATATGCTCAGAATCATGTAGTAATTGAACAGCTGCTAATGTAGTGCCAGAAATCATAAAATGTGGCTTGGAACCGGTTAGGGTCTGAATAGGGAGGAATTGAGGCTCAGTTGCAGCAAGAGACAGTGACTTTTCAAAGTCCCCCTGCTGGTCCACAAAGCAAGAAAGGTTGGGGAGCTCTGCTCTAGATCCCTATCCATAGGAAGTATCACTTGCAGGAACCACTGAGTTATCCTTTCTGGATCATTGCCCCCTTTCTTTGGAACCCCCATTCCCCCTGAGGTGAAGTTGGCCCCAATTAGTTGGGTTCTTTAAAAATCAAGAAAAATGGGCTTTTTGGCAAGCCCCTCAGGTTTGTTTGGTTGCATTGTTGGGTCATCGCTTATTGCAAGTGGTTACATTTTATGGCTGTATTTTGCTTTGATTTAATTTCTTAATCATTAAGAATATATATATAATAATAATATATATATGACCGTCCAACTCACTCATTATAACTCTAGGCAGGTTAGAAAATTAAAACCCTATATTAAAAAAATCAATAAAGCCCCACCCCCATGACAATAACAATCAAACAAGATGAATGTAAACTGCTCAAAAATCTTTTGTTACTGGAACAGCCTGTAAGCCTAGTTAAAGAGGGGTGTGTCCCTCCTCACCTATGCACATAGCATAATTAAGAGCATCCGTCTAGGGATAAATTTTGCATTTGCTAATCTATTTGTATGGATGCAGTTGTAAAAATAGATTTTTAACAAGTGACCAGCATTAGGCTGATCTTGCCTGGGTTTGGAAGATAAATAGGCTCCTTTCTAAATAGAACCTTCTAGAGAATACCAGGATAATAGGAAGTCAGATTGGGAGGCTATGATATGGTATGATAAACACCTTCTGTTCCCAAGAAAATTGTGTAGATATCTCAATTCAAAAATCACACTAATCTCAAAAGAAAATATATATTGAGTCTAGTAAGTTGGGCATGTTCTGGGTCCAATCAGTCAATAAATATTGACTGACCAGGAGATGTGGCTTCTTTATGGTAGCCTGTACCTTCTGGAATATTTTCTCCTCAGAGATTAGGATGACCTCAAACCTGTTGACTTTTTGTTAAGGCCATGAAGACCCAATAATTAACTCCTCCCCCCGATGTGTTAAGGATTCCTTTTCATGGCTATATTAATAACCATGACAATAGTTTTATTCAATGGCAATAGCAGTGATGGCGAACCTTTTTGGCACTAAATGCCAAAAAGGGATTGTGCATGTGCGGGGGAGGCACAAGTGCCAAAAAAAGGAGCACTTTCAGCCAAATAATTGTCACGTGCGTATGCGCGCCAAAAACCCGGAAGAGGAATAGGTGATGCTGCGCATGCCAGGCAACATGGCTCTGTGTGCCACTTGGGCACACAGAGCCATAGGTTCACCATCACAGGACTATAGAGACAAAGCTACAGAAAGAGTATTGTTTTAATATTGTTATGATATATGCTTTCCAGAATAACTTGTTCATCTGGGTAAGTACAGAAATCGAACAAATGAAACATCTTAGTACAAGTTGTACATCTGCTGAATCTGCCATTTGGTGCTGATTGCTAAGGAACAATTTCAAAGTCTCTGCTCCTATAATTCCTTCACTTTCAGCTAGACTTGATTTAGTCCATTGTTCAAATAAATTGTTCCTTGAAAAACAGAAATATTTCCTGACTGCCTGACAACAGAAGACCCATATTTTTCCCATGAATGGCTAAGGCAGCTTACCAATTTTGCACCTGAAGATAGGTTGCTGGTATTCTTCTAATTACATTAATGAGAACAAGATCTACCTCTTCAAAGACCCTAGTAGTCACCAGGATCAATATTTTTCTATTTTTCTCTAGCTTTGAACAATACATATTTGATATCCATTCTCCTAAATGGGTGCAGAGAAATCTAAAAATATAATTTACTTAAGGATACAAATAAGAATCTGTAGCTAGTATAAGAGATGAATGTGAGAATAATATCTAGTTATGACTGATTGCATATACAAAATTGTAAGAATATAAACAGAAACTTGAAATGTCTGCAAGAAATCCTAACAATGCATGGCATAAGCAAAGCCTTTATTAGTTCAAATAAAACAATAATTATCATGCTCCTTTTCCTTCCAAAGTCCTAGCTAGAAAGAAGCAGATTACAGTTTTTAAATTTTATTTTATGTTATCTTTTTCATTATTTCATATTATATTATATTTTTAGGCCATCGGATTCCCAAACAATAAAAACAAAACAAAGTGAAACATAAGCAGACACACATGAGAAGTGAAGAAACAATCTTTCCTGAATATATTTGCCCATGAAGTGTCAATCATGTGTTACTTTAATGCATCCTTTTTTTTAAAAACCTGAATTTATATTGCCGTGATGTCAGCCGGAAGTCAGGCCATTCTGGAGGTGGGGGAGCCTGATTAAAGAATTGTTTTTTTCCCTGTGCCATGGCCTTGACCACCCACCCACCCTATTCATTAAAACTGAAATTTGTACTACTACTCTTCTGTCCATCCACTTTTATGATGGAAAATTCTTAAGAGGCAGTCCTATGCCTAGACTGAGGTTTATTTCTGACAAGTTGGAAACTAGATCTTATTAATAAGAGAGTTCTGAAAGTGTGCTCTAAAAATATCCGTAAACTGTGGATTTCATAAAATTCACCCACTAGAAGAGGCTGTTTGTTGCATTTCTGAATGATTTATTGCATTAAGGAATCTGCACTGCATAGGAGCATTCCGACTGGCAGAAGATATTATTAAATATCTTGTCTATAATTTCATTTACAGGAATGTGCAAGATAACTGCTGTCTACGTCCATTTTATATTGATTTCAAGAAAGATCTTGGTTGGAAATGGATACATGAACCTAAAGGATATCATGCAAATTTCTGTGCAGGAGCTTGTCCCTATTTATGGAGCTCAGATACTCAGCACAGTAGAGTAAGTATTTTAGGAAACTAAGTAAAATTAGGGCTATAAAGCAGAACAAAACCCATTTTGTCACTCTGTTCAGCTTCATGTTCAGTTCTATCCTATTCAATATGCAAAAGACTTACTCTTGATCTTAACCCTCTGGTTACTGTACTGTACGTTTTGAAGCTAAGACGTTTCTTCTCTCCCCCCCCCCACCTTTTTAGTAGTTATCTTGGTAGAATAAGTACTTAATCTTTCATTGTGGGAAAACATACTTAAAAGTACTATATGAAGTTGCCACTGACTGAATGAGCCTGTTAAGTCATCTAGACCAGTTTTGTTCACTCTATGATTTCTTGTGATTTCATTTTCTTTGATTCCTTTTCTCACTCTTCTTCCAAGACATTTCCAACACACCCACTTGCCCTCCCTTTCCTATCTTTTATATTGCAAAAATTCATCAAGTCCTGCTTTTAAAAGACCCTGGCATGTAGGTTACCTTTTACGTTGATAAGAGTCTGCACAGCCTGTTGCAATGTGCTGTTTCTTGTGATTGCATCATTTCAATGAATACTGGATCTTTAAGCAGTTCTGATTCATTTCAATGTGGCTTATAAAAAAGAACATCCATGGGTCAGTACAAAAATCACAATTATGGCTGCAATAGTGAAGGATGTATAAAAATGGCAGCCATACAACCATGGTTTAAAACCATAAACCTTGCCCTTTCCATTCTACCACATGATGCATACACTAATGGTAAAGTTGAGTCGGGCTCTCTAATTTAAAGAAAACCTAGCCTCAAAAAAATCAAAATTGGGTACATGCTGTATTCTTTTCGTAAAAGCACAGCTTTCTTATCTGGTGCTAAAAAAGGCAATCAACTCGATGCAGCATCCTGCTGCCAAAACAGTGTAAAGAAATATGAATCAATGGTAAAACACAGAAGTTAA
>JANHFT010004222.1:332894-353578 GCA_032467955.1 Pseudoxenodon macrops | reverse complement strand
CCATTAGCACCAGTCAATGTATTTGTGATGCATTTTTGAATGTTCAGTTAACTGAGTTTCATGTTTAATGAATAAAGGAAATAATAATAATAATTTTTTATGATAATCATAATAATATGATGTTAAATAATATGACAGAGTCAAGCTCTGGGACACCACACTGACTATTTCTCCATAGCAACCCCAGTTATAGCTGCCTACTTAAGAAGAGTGGAATTGCTCCAAAACAGTGCTTCCAATCTCTGTTCCTTGCAAGTAGCCCAAAAGTATGCCAGGATTGATTATATTAAATGATGCTTTGAGATCTAACATCCAGATCCAGAAGAACAATCAACCCATGCCTAGGCCTGAACCCAGACTGTAAGCAGTTTAGCAAATCTGTTTCCTGCAAGGCCCGCCTACTTTCTCAACAATCTTGCCTAGAATGTTATGGCTAAGGATAAAGCAGATATATTTGAACCGCATACTTTTTTTTTGTAACTCAGGCTGTTTTGATGGGAATATAACCAGTTTGATGTCCTAAGAAGCTGTTTTTTAATGCTCATAGTAGGACAGAATTGTGTGAACACAGAGCTTCAGCTGAGGCAATGATCTATACAAAAGTTGGCACCCCTCTAAAATGAATCATATGATGCTGCCTTATATAAAGTCCCTTTAGTCATATATTTTGATTAATGAAAGCTATATCAAGCATTAGGGATCCATCATATCATCTTCTACTTGATCGTTTAACCAGAAACATCAGATAGAGAATCTGAGTTTTGTTTTGTTTTTTTGACATGCAGACCAAATACTTAACACTTGGTCTAAAAGGCACTTCCTCTATCCAGCATTGGCTTTTTTTTTTTTAATCATCTCAAAATCCACCATCTAAATGACCCTACTTCATCTTGCTATGGTGAGCCCTGAACTACTTCCAATGCAAAATTTTAAGAATTTCATTAAACTATCTCCACATGGGCAATTTCTACCCTTGCATATACTTCTAAATTTCAGTTCATTCTCCATTGGCCTTGCTAGTTAGTCTTACTAGGGGAACTGTAGTTCAGAAATATCTAGAAGGCCAGTGGATTTTTGCTCTTGTTCTAGAGAAAGTACTGCCCTTTAAACTAAGGGATCAATTTCAATCTTGTTTCTTGGCTGGACACCTTGAACTGCCAGGAAATGTGCAGAATGTGGTCTCTTAACTGCACCCTTACTGTGTTTGTGTGGGTGAGAAGCAGGATCCAAGAAGCAGAAGACAATTGAACAATGTAGGCCTGGAAAGACAGAATACAATGCCAAAGAGCATTGTTGAGTTGAATCCATCACATAATATCAGCCAAGGAAACTGTGTATGTGGTCAACATGCACCATTTTAGCAAATCACTTTTTTTTAAATTTCCCAAAACACTTTTCAAAAGGAGATAGTGGGTGAGTGGGTGGGTGAAACAGAGCCTTCAGAAACTGCATTTTGTCTTTAGTCTGAGAAATCCCAGAACCTTTGGAGTTTTTAAAGCATTTTCAATTTCTTTTTGGCTCCTAGATGTTTTTTATACTGATGATATAACCAGACTGTCTAAAAATAAGCAGTAGCTATTTCTTACAGATGGCAGAAACCTGCCAAAAAATGCATTCTGTGAAAAAGAATCCACTACCCATAAATGAAGGGGCTTTATTTTCAGATCTTCAACCCCTAGGCTTATCCCAAGCCTATTTCCAGATGCCCCAAAGGAGCTTCTCCATCCAGTTGAATTAAGGAACAGGGTGATGTCAAAATTGCTGTAAAGCACCCTGCTAAAAGCAATAACCCAAGAAATGTTTTCAGGAAGGAGGACCTCAAGTAACTTCTACACTAACTTTTGCCAATCTTAGGTCTCTCTGTGGCTAACAATCCTCAAATGATTAAGAAAGGGGAAATTAGATTAATATCAATTAAACTGGCCATGTTTAATGACCTAAAAGCTGAAGCAGGCAATCCTTTTTTGATAGGAAAGGTTCACTGACCTTTGCAAGACATAAAGTGTATCTTGTTATTTTTATATGAAAAAGTAGCATTTTTCCCAGCCTATATGATATATATATATATAAATATAGCTCTGTATTATACGATGCTATGTTGCATCATGGGCTATTTTTTACCCATGAGAATAAATCAGATTATAGTTCAGCTTTTTCACAGGGAGTTGCGTGCAACCAAACCATTAATGCATACAAATCCATTTAAAATAGAAGTCATTTGATGTAATTGTAACAACTATAACTATATCATAAACTTTAGGATGATTAATTGTCTCTTAGGAAAACATAAACAGTTTAAAATAAAACATCATTGAACAATTGGACACTGTGCCCAATCCAATTATTTTTTTGGAATCACAATTTTATTGTCACATAATTTGTTTGCTTTTTTTTAAACCTCCAAATCGTATAGCTTGTTTAGATTTCTTGGAATCTTGGGAAAAAAATAATTCATTTCCAGGACATGTTGGAATCTAGACAACTTTTCCACAAATTGAAACAGTAAGTATAAAGATTCAGCATTAAATCTACGGTAAATAAAATATTTTCCAAAGTCCCACTAAAATATAGCTGTTTCCCTAGGCCTCTCTGGATTTTTCCTTGATGGATTTTTTTCTTAATTCACAGAGGATTGTGTTTCTTTATCCACATCCTTCACTGTGTGGACAAGACAAGCAATTGGTTAGATTCTTATCCTCCAAAGAAGTGAGATCTCTATTTACATGTTTCCCAGGGTTTCCTGCTTGTCCTTACTGAGCAGCAAAACAGTTTCACCTAGCAAAACCTGAAAGGTTAGCCGTACACCTGAAATAGATTTTCTGACAAATTTCCCCTAAATAAATTGGGAAACCTACTTCAGGAATACTACCGTATGAAATACTCCATTTCTGATTAGTCATGATGGGGTAACAAAATAAGCACTACTGAATTGTATACAGAACACGTATATCATGAAAGTGAATCAAAGTCTTTTGGAATGATGCCTTATATAATATATTCTGTTTACCTACTTAGTGGAATATTATCTACTAGCTTGTCAAAGTTATCAGGTACAGATCAGAAGTGGGTTCTAAATGTTCTTAATGCCAGTTTGCTTAGGGGCGTGCTGCGGCTGCATGCACATGCACAGTGCTTTAAAAAAGCTTCTGCGCATGCACAGAAGCAAAATCCAAGATCGTGCTGCCTATGGTGCTGCCGAAAGAACCGGCTCAGGGGCGTGGCAGCCCCAGGTTATTAACGGTTCTACCGAACTGGGCCGGTAAATTACTAATGGTTCAGTAGAACCGGACTGAACCATTAGGAACCCACCTCTGGTACAGATCTTCAACACAATTAGTTTGAAATGCATACTACTCTATCAGTCGTACAATTCTTACAAAAAGGGAAAGGACCAAAAGTTTTTATACTGGGAATAGAGGAATAATTGAAGAAATTCAGATAATGATAGCCAGTTTGATGTTGTGGTTAAGGCACCAAAACTTAGAAATTGGGAGACCAAGAGTTCTAGTCCCACCTTCAGCACAAAACCAGCCAGGTGAATTTGGGCCACACATTTTCTCCCAGTGCCAGGAAGGAGGCAAGGGCAAACCGCTTCCGAAAATCTTGCCATGAAAACTGCAGGGACTTGTCCAGACAGTCATCAAGAGACAGCACAGATTCAAAATAAGGGGGGGAAACTCAGACAATGGATTAATGAATAAATCACAGCTTCAAGTATTAAACCTGCCCAAAAAAAAACAGTATAGGATTAAAGAGGATGTATCCAGGCATTGAGTTCCAAGACTAGATTTAGTTCCTTTAAGCATTTTTTTTCTTTCAAAATAGAACGACAAGAGTTTCCAATACTCAGCATTTAAATAGCGGTGAAGTAAAGTCAAGCACAAATAGTAAATAATTATGTATTACAGCTGCAAGAATCGGCACGCACATGGGTAATTATATGTAGAAAAGGCTAGAGCATTAGAAAAACTTGCAAATGTGAAGTTGCCAAATAGTCATACAATAGAAGAAAGAGAGGCATTGTCAGACAGTTTTCAGGAAAGAGAGACGAATATTACATGCTTTCCTAAAGTTTGGTTTAGAACATTTGGATTCTTAAAACAACATATGTATATAGAAGAATATCTCACAGTTTTCTGAATTTTAAAAAATGTGCATTTTCCCTAAGCTACTTCAAACACAGTGGTCAATACATCCACTCACTGTTAGTCAAAAGCTTTACTGATATTTCCCAACTCACCTATTGCCCACCAATACTCATTGTTTTCTTCCTTTAGCAAATTAACATGTGCAATTTATAACAAATTTGGATGATTAAATGAACTAGGATAGTTAAAGGCCTGGAGACTAAACATATGAAGAACGGTTACAGAAACTGGGTATGGCTAGTCTAGAGAAAAGAAGAACTAGGGGTGACATGATAGCAGTGTTCCAATATTTGAGGGGCTGCCACAAAGAAGAGGGGATCTAATTATTTTTCAAAGTACTAGAAGACAAGCCAAGAAACAATGGATAAAAACTAATCAAGGAGTGAAGCAACCTGGAATTAAGGAGAAACTTCCTAATAATGAGAACAATTAACTGGTGGAACAACCTGCCTTTAGAAGTTGTTTTATCACTGGAGGTTTTTAGGAAGAGACTGGTCAGTCACTTGTCTCAATTTGTATAGATCTCCGCAGGCTGGTCCTCTACTGTTTCCAGGGCGGCCCTGCAGGCCAGATCTAAGCACCCTGTGGGCCTGATCCTTGAGTTTAACACCCCTGATCTATGGTATACGTTGTAGCCAAAATCTTGCATACTACTGTAAATTATTGTAGCTGTTTGCTTCCAGGGTGATGTCATGGTGGTGTGGCACAGGGAAACTGACCTCCAGTACTCTGCCCAATTTTTTGCATTTTGGAAGTCAAAATCGGCAACATGGATTATTGGAGGGGATAACTATAAGGAGGGGAACATTGTGTGGTGATGGGGAGAGGAGCAAACCCCCGTCACAGAAGGTGAAAGCCCTGAAATCCGATGCAGAAGAGAACCAACTGAGACTGGCAGCTTGCCCAAAGTATAAGTCCCAATCAAGGGGACTTAAATTTGCTTCAATGAAGCAGTTCAGGTCACTCTCAACAGCTCTCATGGTATCAGAGTGTGAGGATCTTTCCTCACTTTTTCCCAGTGGTAACATATGCCTAACTTCAGTGCTCCCTTTCAGTCCCTACCAATAGTGAAGCTGGAAGAGGTGTTTGTGTAAGGACTGTATACATGCAGAAGCCTCTTTACAGTTTTTACAAGTGATGGAGGACAATGAGATGAGTCTGCAAAACAGAACAAAACAAGCAACATGGCTTCTCCTCCTCCTCCTCCTCCCTTCTTGTATCCTAAACTCTTTTGGACAATTCTTCTTGCAATCTTGAAGTACAAAGAAGAAATAATGTGTAATTTTAAGGCTAGTATCCACAGTACCATTAAGAGATATTTGCCTACATTTGGGACAACTTTGAAGTTAAGGAAAAGGATCCTTGTAAAAAAAACATCACAGAAGATCCACCCAATGTCCAAAGTCTCCGAAAATACTTGCTATTGGCATAGACTCTACCTTGAAGGAATAAATAACCTGAAGAAACATTTTGTTTTAGATGTTGAGATTTTAGCTTTTATTGTAATTGCCTGCATAGCATAGTATAGCATGTTGGCTTCTACAACCTATATTTTAATTCATTTATTTTTCTTTCCCATGCATTCTATTGATTTATTGATGTATTTCACTGTGCTGCATTTTTTAGTCTTTTAATAGTTTTGCGATCTTTCCAAAGAATTCTTGTTATTGGGTGGATTAAAAATATAATAAATAAATAAATATGCCTCTTTCATTCCACAAATGGACAGACATAAGCTTCCAGTAACAAGCAATGAAAGCACTATAAATACTTGTGGGTGTGCTTTCCTTTGCTTCCCTTATAGGAAAGGAGTTTAGTGTTGAAAATATTTTAGTAATGTGATCAGAGGACAGTAGTGGGAAAGAATTTTTTTCTAATGTGTCTTGCAATCAAAATAAGGAAGGAAGATCTGAGAGCAGAGAGAATATTTTAGTTAATCAGGATGTAGCATGTTCCAGCATCTGGATGTCAATATTAGCTTTTTAAAATATTTTTTACAGCATGTTTAATTACTGGTGTTAAGGAATTACTTTACTTGCTTAGTTTTAATTATGTATGACAGTTACATCTCCCCATTCTGAATTATTTTGTTTGTCAATGTCTATTTCTAGCAAAATTTCTTACACTGTTGTTTATCTGACACATGGTCACATCTCTCTCTTGTAATATCTGTGGGGGGAAAGTTCTCCAGAAAATATCTCAAAATCTGGAGGAAAAACTCTGTGATTTTCATTGCTGTGTGTATCATTTCAAACAAAGACCACTCTCTTCGGATATGGTTTTTTTGCGAATAAGAATATTCTGGTACAATAAAAGAGATATGATTAAGAAACTCCATCCGATAGAATATCTTTGTTCAAAAATCATAAAAATGTTAAAAGGTCAGCAAAAGCAAGCATTGACACATTCTTTCTTTACAACTAACACAGATGAATCAGTTTCCTTTAATTTCTTCAGAAGGTGAATTATTTTATTTATATAAGCACTAGATTCGAAATAAACACCTAGGGATATTAAACAGAACTCCAGAAGGAAGAGAAATAAGACTATTATGGTGCCATCTTCTCCAGCTCTGTTGTCTTGATTTCATCTTTATCTCCCTCTTCTTTGAAGCCATGGTCATAATCTGTCATTCCAGTTGTCATCATACAACAATGTAAAAATGTGGTCATCACATCAGGCATACTGATCCATTCTCATTGTTGTAATGCTTCTTTCTCTGGTCATTTCTTATTTTACCTTGATTCCCTCACATTTAATCAGCTCTCTGTTGACCCAGTCAGTCATAACTTTTACCAGTCCAACAACCCATCTGTGACACACAAGGAACCACCAGATGTACCGTTGGAAGAGGAACTGGAGGAAAATGATATTTTGGGATGCTTTCCTGAAGTCTGGATTTTTTTCAAAACTATGATACTCCTTTCCAAACCTCTTCATTGGCTTTATGACGACTCCCAGAGCCAGTACCTTATCTTCAAATCTCCTCATGGAATTTTTCCCCGTCCTCATATTTCCACCCTTAATTTTAATGGATTCTACAGTTTAAAGGTCTCCTGCTATCCTGAAAGACTCTACCCTTTGTGTTGGATCGCGCAGGGAAGGAAGACACAAGGCACAGGATGGGATTCCCTGGTCGCCTGCCTGCCACTGACGTGGCTTTAAATTTCCCGCCGCTAGTTTAACTAACCAGCAGCGGACATACTAATTAGTCCCATTATGAGGACGTAACACCCCTCCCCTCATAGTTTGTAGAATGGCCAATTGCCCATGTGAGTTATGTAGTCCTGCAGGTACGGCGGCCATCGGGTGGTTCGGTGTGATCTGCGCGGGGCCTCCAGCAGCACCCCTCCCTCGGGTTCTGGTGCCAGGGAGCCCCGGGGCAGATAATTTTGCAAGGTGGGTGGCGGCGCGTCCCGCTCAGGTCCCCCTGTTCGGTTCAGCCTCCCGCGTTGCCATTGAGACATCATAGTTGTCTTGGGCTGGGGCCGGCTCATCCTGGCCTGGTTCTGCTGCCGACTGGTGGAGGCTGGAGCTTGGAACCCTGCTCCGCAGCTGGTCAATGTGGCAACGCCAAACACGGTCGTCCTCCAGCCTCACCTGTTATGACTTGGGACCCATGACAGCGATGACGGTGGCTCTAACCCACTTGGGTTCCCCGTGTGGTTCAGCGAATAAATGAGGTCCCCCTCTGCCAAGGCCCTGGTTACCTTGCTAGACTCGGGTGGTATCTCAGCTTGGTAGTTGGGGTGCAGGCGGTCCAGTGACGACCTAAGTTTGCAGCCGATCAACATCTCCGCTGGGCTCCGGTTAGTGGCTGTTCAGGGTGTGATATGTTACATCAGGAGAAATTGATCGAGCTGATCCTGCCATACTCCTGGGCCCATCCCGGTGAGCGCTTCCTTGGTGAGCCTCACCATCCATTCAGCCCGGCCATTGCTTTGAGGGCTGTAGGGAGCGATCAGAATATGTCGGATGCCCAAACCCACCAGGAACTCTTCCATCTTCCTCGCGGTCAGCTGCGGCCCATTGTCAGACACCAGGATGTCCGGTAGTCTATGGGTTGTGAATAGGCTGCGCAGTGCCTGGATAGTAGCGCCAGCCATGCTGGCATGCATGGGGATGACATCCAGCCACTTAGAGTGATCGTCCACTATTATCAAGAATGACAGTCCCCCCACGGGCCCCGCAAAATCAATGTGGATGCGTGACCAAGGTGCTCTGGGGATATCCCACTCAAGGGGAGGGGAGCAGGATGGAACTGGCCGTGTCTCCTGGCATGGCCCACATGTAGCCACCCATTCTGCAATGTCCTGATCCAGCTGTGGCCACCACAGGTAGCTTCTGGCCAAAGTTTTCATCCGGACGATCCCCGGGTGTCCAACGTGGAGGGTTTCTATCACTCTCCGGTGTAGTGAATGGGGAACCATGACTTGCTCCCCCCATAGCAAACATCCCCTTAACATGGAGAGGTCAGTCCGCTTGGTTGTGAACGCCTTGAGCTCATCTCCCTCCATTTCCTGAGGTCACCCCCTCAACACCCAGTTCATGACCTTTCTCAGCTCTGAGTCTTTGGCCGATTGCTCCATGATGTCCCGGGATGTGACTGGGCTAGTTGGTTCTACATCGACGAGCAGAACCTGGGACACCGGGATGGGGTCAACTATTTTTCTGGGTGTGGTCCAGCGGCTGAGAGCGTCCACGTGGCCGATGCTGCTTCCTGACTTGTGATCGAGCTCATAATCGTAGCCCACCAGGAATATGGACCACCTGGTGAGGCGTGGAGACAGGAATTGTGGAGTTTGTTTATCTCCCGCCAGCAACCCTAACAGGGGTTTGTGGTCCATGATGATGCAGAAACTGCAGCCGTAGATGTATTCATGGAAGTGCTTGATACTTGCCACGGTTGCGAGTGCTTTCTTGTCCAGCTGGCTGTAGTTGCAATCAACCGGGGATAATGGTCTTTGAGTAGAATGCGACTGGATCCTCTGTGCCATTGGGTACGCAGTGGCTCAAGATGGCCCCTATGCCGAATGGCGATGCATTGCACGTGAGCTGGAGGGGAAGGGTCTCAGAGTGCTGCATGAGGACGTTGTCCGATGTGAGCAGGCCCTTTATGGCGGCGAAAGCATGTGCCTCCCTCAATCCCCGTGGTCATCTTCCCCAGCAGTCGGTGGAGAGGTTCAGCAACGGTCGCCTTCTGCTTAAGGAAAACGGCATAAAAGTTAAGCAGCCCCAGGAATGCTTGGAGTTCCATCTTGTTTTTTGGGGCAGGGGCTTCTTTTATGGCTTTGACCTTTTCCTCAGTGGGGTAGATGCCCTGACCATCTATGAGGAAGCCTAGGAATTCAACCTTGGGGAACCCAAGCTTGCACTTGTCCTTTTGCACTTTAAGGCCCTTTGACTGGAAATGACCGAGAACTTGTCGCAGTCTTGCCTTAAGTTGCTCCCGCAATGTCCCAGAGATGAGGACATCGTCGAAGTAGGGCACCACCCCCAGAATGAATGCCCTGCAACAACCACTCCATGATGCTCTGGAACAGTCCCGGGGCCACGCTGAACATGTGCATGTAAAACCTCTCTCTTTCAGAGTCTACTGTAATGATTCCAGACAATTTTCTATCATTCTACTTCCATTAGATTCCTACAACTGTATGATATTGTTTACAGCACAAAAGGAGTTCTGAAATAAAATTCCCTCTTTCACTTTCATTTTAAGGATTGAATGAGAGAGAGAGAGAGAGAGAGAGAAGTAAAGAACTAAACTCATGGAACCCAGGTACTGTAAAAGAGAACGGATGGATTAAAGACTTTGGATAATATATTCAGTGAATATAGAAAGCTCTAGAAACTCAAACTACTAAACTGAAGCATAAAGGATAAATACAGAAGATGGTTGTCATTTACTTAGAGGATGTTCTGGCTATGAATCTAAGGAATAGATGGCTTCCTTTCTGAAACTGTTTTTCCAAGTATAGATGCATCAGTCAAGGTGAGTAGCACAAAGTCATTTGACTTTTTAAAAAAATCATCTCATTGGAGATGTCACGGAATGAACATGACAGCTATAGAATTTATCCAATTATATTTATAATTATATATTTAAAAAAAATATTCATTAGGTGCCTTCAAGTCTGCAATCTTCTGGTGACTGCCTGGACAAGTCCCTGCAGTTTTCTTGGCAAGATTTCAGAAGTGGGTCTGTTTGTTTTTTGCGTCTTCCTAGGGCTGAGAGTGAGTGGCCCAAGGTCACTTTATGCCTAAGGCAGGACTAGAATTCACAGTCTCTTGGTTTCTAGACTGGTGTCTTAATCATGACACCAAATTCACCCTCATAGTTATAATTATCTAATTATATCATCGTCTACTCTTTGTATTAACAAATAACTTTTTTTTTAAATCAAAGCTATCATCTTCCTTTCCATCAGTGTCATTTTTGCAGTTTATCTGCATTTGGGGCCTTAGGACTGCAATGTCAGTCTTTGGTGGCCCTCTAACTAGCTGGGATCACCCACCCCATGGGTAAACCCTGGAAACTAGTGGACCTTTTTTACATTCCAGACAAACTGAGATTTTCTTCTAGGACTTATTGAGTAATTCAATCAAGGCTTTGTTTGTAACCTGGAGTAGGTGCATGACTGAGGACCTACTCTGGATCACTTCTATGTGGCTTCTGTGTCCTGCATCCTGGGAAGTTCTTTAATTTTCTGAAGAGCTTCGGAAGATGAAGCACTATAAGTAATGCCTGAAGTACCATTGGAGAAAGACAAAGAATGAATCCAACAGAACATAAGTGGGAGCCTACATCTGGTTCTACATTGTGGTAATAAAGGTGGTGAAAGGGCTGGGCTTCAGGATCATCTACAGGGTCACAAGTGATGAACATTCCCACTATCAAGCAGATTTGCTCAGAATTTAACTCTGATTAAACAAGTCCAAGTGAGTTGCTCAGGCAATCCTATGAGGTTATCTGAGTTGAGTTTGATTCTGTGATGTCCAAGAAAGTGGAAAAGGTCCTTCTGTCTGTTATCTCAGCCTCCTGTTTATTAAATTCTTGCTGCCATTGGATTCTTAAAGTGCTCCAGAAGATGACCAAGAGATTGTTCCATGTGGTGGCATCAGAGAGTGATTGTTCCTACGAGCCTTGAAGGAGGCAGTGATAGACACCCTACTGAACAGAACAATCCTCCATTTTGAACTATTGTCATCCAGTCTCCAACCTTTTGTTATGGAGGAAGGTTGTGGAGAAGATGGCTAGACAGCAGCTATAGAGGATTTTGGAGGAAGTAGATTATCTGGAAACATTTCTGTTGGGTTTCAAGATAGGATTCAGTACAGAGATAGACCAGATCATACTTCTTAATGTATACTGGTGGAGCAAAAATGGGGAAGTGACCCTCTCCTAGTATGGATTTATCTTTCATGGTATCCTTCTGGACTAGCTGCAGGAGTTGAGAGTTGTTGATATTGTGTGGCAGTGCTTTTCCTCTTTCCTCAGTGATTTGTTTCAGTTAGTGTTGAGAGAAAAGAAATGGTGTCTGCAGCCATTCGCTTGTGGGGTGTTTCAGAACTTGACATTCACCCCTTTCCTATTTGACATCTACATGAAACTGGGTGCACTTATCCTTTGGTTGAGGGTTTGGTATCATTAATATACTAATATCCAGCTAATATTCAGCTTTCTATCAGAACTCCAAGCTATGCTGATGTATTGACCAATTTCAGGAGATGATTCAGGCCTAGATGGGTGGAACATAACTCAGCTGAATCCTGAAAAGACTGAGTGACAGTGTTTGGTCCCCAGGGTCAGTACTATCGCTCTTAGATGGAGCAGCACTTGAGATTGGGATGCAACCTACAGGGCTCACAGCTCCTGCTACAAGAGCAAGTGACAGCTGTGGCCAAGTCAAACTTTGAACAGGTCCATCTTGTGCACCAGTTGTGCCCTTTTCTCAGTCAGGAAACCCTTCAGAGAGTTACCCACACCTTGGTCATCTTTTGACTAGATTATTGCAATACACTCAACATGGGGCTGCTTTTGAAGACTATTCAGAAGCTACAATTGGTTCAAAATACAGCAACTGGAGCGATAAAGCACACTTTTCAGCATATACATGTGTTATTGTTGCTCTGGAAGTTGTACTGGTTGCCATTTGGCTTCCAAGTGCAATTCAAAGTGCTGGTTATTCTCTATAAAGTCATATATGGCATAGGGCCTGGATATCTGAGGGACTACAAATCTCCAATTATTTTTACTTGCTGGTATATTCAGGCAAAGTGAGTGTGCTCCAACTCTTCTGTTAAACATTGTCATTTTATGGGATTAAGTAACCATGCTTTTTCTGTCATGATCCCTACCCTCTGGAAGATATCCCTCCAGAAATACAGACAGCATCGCTTCCTGGAGTTCTGAAAAACCTGGCTTTGGTCCCAGGCCTGGGGTTAATGTATAGGAAAGGGCTGTTGCCGTTTGTTGTTGCACTTATGACTGTTTTAGTCCAGGCTGTCCATGTTATTTTAGATTTTTAATTCTTATTATTTTTATCTGATTTTATACACTTCCCAGAGTCTGTAGGAGTGGACAGCTGTAACAAATATAAATAAATGAATAATAACATAAAATAGCTCAACATCAGAGCTGAGTTGTCCAAGAAGGTAACAGCATGCCTGAAAGATAATTTGTTTTTTTTTAAAGTTAATTTCACATTCCATTTTTGCATATAAATTTTACATATCATAATACAATTCTTTTATAATAATATATTTTACCCCCTTTCACAGTTTCCATTTCTTTATGTCTTTTAATTTTCAAGGTTTCTTTCATACCATCCCCACCTTCCAGATACTGCAGCCCTTCTATCCTCTTCCCTACCTCCCCCCTCACCTCCTCTTCCCTTTCCTTCCACCACTCCTCCTCTACCTCCTCCCTTCCCATACTTCCCTCTCCTCTCCTCTTCCTTTCTTCATTCCCTTGCTGCTGCCCTTCTTCCTGGGATGGTATTCCAGTTTCCCTATCTTCTCTTTATTCAATTTTTCCTTCACCTTCTAATTAATTATCTATTTACCCTGCTTTCCACTATCACAATTGTTTTCCAATATTAAAATCCAAACAAAAAAAAAGAAAAAAGAACCCCCCCCAAAAAAAAACCTTCCCCCCTCTCCTTTACAGTGTCGCTTCCGAGATTAACCTTCACTCTCCTTCTTTCTTATTTCATCTATATTCAATTCTTAACTATTTATAAAATTTCTCCCATGTCCTGTAGTACAGTGAATCCTCTTTATCCTTCAATCTCAACATTAGTCTATTCATTTCAGCGCAGTCTAAATTTTTTTAATTATCTGATCATCCCTTGGTAAATTTCCTGCTTTCCAGTTTCCCTTTCTTCTATCAATATGGACTCTCAAAATGATAGGACTGTCGCCACCCACATATCTCTTGAAATTCTCTCCAAAAGTTATGTTTCGAAGCTGTAATGAACTTTTCTGTTTGGGTTCTAGTTACTCTTACTCTTCTTTCAAAAATGGGGATAGTTGTGTGAGATTTTAAAGGACTGGATGTCCTGAGTTGCTATAGTTGCCTTTGAAATCAAAGACCCTCATCTGTCTAATGTCAAACAAGTGAAACTCACTGCCTAGGCCACCTTGAAGGCACGTCTTATTGGCTCTATTTGTGTGACTATTGAAGCACCTCATTAATAATGCTTTATTGTATATGTAATTTGGGAATCACTTTGTCAGAGAGATACAAGACAGTACACTGCAGGCCAGTTAGAACATATTGGCAAGATTAACAGAACATAAAATTCATGATCATATTTCCCCCTATATCATCATCATCTCTGAGATATTGAAGTCCTTCAGAAGCACAACCAAGGACAGCTATTATACTTATGGATTAATGTTTTTGTTCTGAAAAGTTCTCTCTCTTTTCAAACAATATTGGGATTCATCCGTTGAAGCTGTACATTAACAAAATAGGTAGAAATAGTGGATTTTTTTCAGCCCAAATGCTCACTGCTTCATTATAGATGTTACAGAGCTGTTCTTCTGGACATGCTAATTTTAATCTCTAATTCTAGAATATTTGCATGTGGAAAAGGGCAAGAGAATGAGAAAAGTAAGGTGTCTTTCAAACACCTGGAGTATTTTGCCTAGAAACATTAATGGAGTGTGTTACTGTTATTCTGATTGGAATTAATTTGTATACAGTTTCAGATGAAGAACAGACAACGCAACCTATTTCTGAACTGATGAATTTCCAGACAGTGATTCATTAACAATTGTCACAAAGCCAAATAGGTGAGAAAGCCTTTTTTATTTCCCACATATTTACCTTAGGCCTTCAGACATAATTGCTGAAGAAATGTTGCTACGTGTAGATTCATATGGATTATTATTTGTGCTTTTGTGTATGTTTGGGTAAAGCCAGGACAAAATACAGATCAGGTAAGGATAGCAAATAATAACATGAATGAATTTTACTCAGTTCACATTCTTTTATTCCTTTAAATCTAGTTTGGCCCTTAAAGGCCTTGTGAAATACATTCACTTTTTTTTTTACATGCAGAGCCCAATTCATTTCAAGAAAAGCAGTAAAGCAACACAAGATCTCCCACCCCTGATGATTCAGACTGGTGAATCTTATAATGACAAGATAAAACACGATCTGTTTTGGGTTTAAACACTTTGGATTGCTCTTGCATCTGACATAAAGATAAAATGATCATGATTAAGATCATGGTTACAGCATTGGATATAAATAATTCTCAATTTAATAAAAATGCAACATTGAATTAAGAAAACAAGTTCCTTTTGAAAGTTTGGAGTCTCTTGGCAAATGGTTTTATTTATCTCAAGCAAATTTGTTTCTTTTTCTTTTTTTTTCCTTCCCACAAAAATTAGAAGTAGAATAGTTAAATCTCCTGGTAAATATTCCCAAATAGCAAATCTATAGGATAGAGCTTTACATGCTTTCAAAGATAAACTTTTCTGCTTTATTAATGTTATGTTATCTTTCCCCAGTACAGAAATGCAATGAAAATGTGTAATGCAAGTAGCTTAAATAACAAAATAAGGTAATTTTACAGTCTCAGATGACACTGTTATGAGTTGTGAGAAAACAAGAAAGGAATGATAATAGCAAGTAGATGCCTGCAATGATGGTAGAAAAAATAAGTGCCACAAATGCAAGTTATTGTATATGTTGACCTTCCAGTTTATTGTAACAAAGTTTTACAGACCATATGGCACCAACTCAGCCTAAAAATGACTGCAAAGCAAGATAATTTGAAGACTCATGAGGTTACAATAACTGTGAAGACAGTTAGAAAACTGATGTCCATTATCTCTTTACTCAGCTCAGCCAGAAAGAAGCAAATGTTTCAACTTTAGGTGGTGGATAGATACTTCCCAGTCATGCTTATCAAGATTTGCTTGTCTTTTGGATAAGGGAGGGGGCTGAGGAAAAGAAGATGTCTCTTTGTACAAGGTCTTACCAGAGTTTTTTGTGTTTTTGTGTCTTTCTCAAATTGTCTTTGGTGCTCCAACGGGGCAAGACATTAACTACTGCTTCCTTTATTTAATTAGAAGTTGCAAAAGCTCTCTACTACACTCTAGTTTTCTTCAACTGTTCTGCTTTTTCTGGAGTTTTCAAATTTGCCACATGTTTTTCATTTGAAGTGGAATCAGGATACAACCAAGGGATGGATAGAATCTATCCGAAAAGCAGTTTTCTTAAAACCTTTGTGTTTGACTCAAAATTCCTCAGAGATGTCAAAGAGAGAAGAAACTCCTGAATTAGCCTTGATTTTTTTTAAAGAGACATGCACATTGCTTTTTCACTAGATCCTAAATTACTGGTAAGCTAACACACCTAAGTTTGCATATAATCAAATATTCTACCTTTTAATGGTATGTGAATGTATCTTGCCATGTGGCTGTAGGATTCAAGTGATAATTGGCCTGAAAGTATCAGCCTGTTGAAACCCCTTTTCTTGAATGTACATTTGAATCTAAAGGGCTACTTTAATGTTATATTACAGATGGGCTCAGGAAGCAATTTCACACCAAGCAAGATTGCAAAAATCTCTGCCCCATATCCACATTCTGTAATGTGTAGAACTTATGTGTTCGTTCTCTATGTGCCTCTAAGCTCTGGCATCCTATCATTGGTCCAGGGAAGAGTAGTGGATGTTTGGTTCAGTGTTAAGTGAAAAATCCTGAGAAACCATTTCAGCAAATGGCTCTGACACTAGAGCTAAAGTCTAGGCATTCTTTGGACTGGTTGTTTATGGATCTATCTTCCTGGATGCTAGCAGAAGGGCATTAAGGAAAATGGACATCAGTTGTCTGAAAGCACTAATGCAATCAGTGTTCTTGCTTGCCAGCTCAGGACAAAGGAAGACAGATTGTATTTAATCAGTAGGAAACATTTTCCGCTTAAATCATCTGATACTATACTAAAAAGACAACTGAAAGGTAGTACAAACTACTTAATAACTATATTAAGTTGTTATTTTCAATAATGGAGAGAATGATAAAATTAATGTATTATTTTTGTAATTGTATTAATGTATGTTTGCCTTTAGTACAACACTGATACTGTAATGAAATTCAATGCTCTATCAAAAATTAAAAATAAATCAGATTATTGTATTCCATTATAGTATCAGTGTGGCATTGACATTATATTGATATGGATGAAAAGCAATTTAACATTTTTGTTTTTAAGTTTTGCATGCATAATAAAAAAATATTAATGTGATCGTGTCAGTTCCCAAAAGATTAGCAATGCTTTAAAAAAACTTGGGATTTTTCTTTTAGAAGGCACTGTCATACCTTCAGTTGCTTTTATCAATCCATTGTTTTACAGTTCCTAATTATCCAGAAGTAACTTAACTTAGTATTCATTTTTAAAATGTTGCAATTTACACAGAGGTGTGTCTAGAATCTTAAAAGTTATGGAAGATCTGCAGGATTTGTTTTCCTGTACATGCAGAATAAAAAATAAAGACCTTGTTTAATGACCATAATTCCAAGGTCAGTAAAATGAGGACCCAGATTGTTGGGACTAATATGTAAATAATGCTGACACTGTAAACTGCCTAGTGAGTGCTGTAAAGAACTATGGGTCAGTATATAAATGTTATTGCTATAGTGCAGTCACTTTGGTCATAAATTAAGCAAGATGCCTATGTGACCACTTCACTCAATGACCACAATCCCGGTTCTCCCAATTGCAGTTGTTAATCAGATGGAGCAAAAGAGCTGCCTGCTGACAAAGGCAGGCAGCTTTTTTGCTTCCTGTGCAGAAGGAAACTTCTTTATTGGCTGGACTGAATGGGGCTTCAAGGAAGGAGTTCTCTTAAAAGCAGGAAGTTCTTTCACTCATTCTGCAGAAGAAACTCCTTTGCTGGTTGGACTGAATGGGGCTTCGACAGACCATTTAGCCAGCCCAGTGTACAGTAAGTGTTCTCTGCTACTTCATACATCAAGATGGGCTTTTTTTAGATAGTGTTTTTGAGAGCAAAAGAGCTGCTAGCCAGATTGATTGGGCCCTGTGCTGGACAGAGTCCTTCTGTCAAGCAGCTCTTCGACTCTCAAAGAGGCTGGCTGAAAAAGATTTGTCTTGAAATCCAAGCAGAAATCCAAGCTTCAATTTGGGGGTGGTCATTTTTCAGCCTGCACACAGAAATTAGGCAGGCAGCAATGGCTTGCAACCTTCCCAGACAGCTTCCCCGTGGACTTTATGGGATAGCTAGAGAGCCGAGATGGCACAATGCATTAGAGTGCAGCACTGCAGGCTACTTCAGCTGACTGTTAGCTGCAGTTTGGCAGTTCAAATCTCACCGGCTCAAGGTTGACTCAGCCTTCCAGCCTTCCAAGGTGGGTAAAATGAGGACCGAGATTGTTGGGGCAATATGTTGACTCTGTAAAATGCTTAGAAAGGACTGTAAAAGCACTATGAAGTGGTATATAAATCTAAATGCTATTGCTATAGCTGGCAGGGAAGATTGCAGATGGCAATCTCATGATTGTGGGGTGCTTGGCAATTTATCATAAATGCAATCCCATGAGCCCGGGGTCCTGGAACAGCCCTAACTTTGAGCACAGATTTTAAGTCAATTTCTTCAGTGCCCTTATAATTTTGAACAGTCACTGAACAAATGGTTGGGCTAAGAACTTTGGACAAGATATTGATGGAACAGTGGGAAAATATGTAGCCAGAAAAACTAAAATTGACATTATAACATAAAAGAGAATTTTTACAACTCTCTTGGTAATTGCCTCCAGAAAAACCTCTAGAATGTGCAAAGGTACTCCAAATGTACGTTGAAAATGTCAGCAACCTGAAGGATCATTTTTTCATGCCTCTTGGACTTGAAAGACCCCCCCCCCAAGAAAATATGGGTTTTAATATTCACGCTGATACAAATAATTTTGAAAAACAATAAATAACTGGAATCAAACTTTTTTTGGAGTTGGGATTAATGAACAGACAATCATTTAGCATTATATATTAATGAGACCAAAACAGTAATTCTGGTTAAACCTTTTTTAAAAATAAGAAAAACCCAAGCTATATTCAATAATACTTCTTTTCTCAGTGGCACAGATATTGCTGGCATGTTTAATTCTTCAACTTCTTGGTAACCATTTGCACGCTCAGAACTCCATGGAATTGATTGCTGCTGAAATATAGAAGCCAGGCTAAAAGGAAATACTGAATACTGCCAGTTCTGGATAATCCGTCAATTGGTTGCGTGATGGGAGCACAAGGAAGCATCAAATTGGGGAAGATTAATCTCATCTGATTGGCAACAGCTATCTGATTAACAACTATCTGTTTTTGCTTTTGTTTTAATGGGAAACACAATCAATTCAATTTGGCTGGTAATTCAACAAAGAACCCAAACTCCTACTTTTCCTTCCATTCCTTTCAAAGTTTCTCACCAAGACCTGCACAGTCTTATCTAATGTAGAAAGCTTTCCTTAAGTTTTGGGTGATCCATTCAACTTCCCATGGAGGAAAAGAAAGCAAAGAGTATTCCATAATAGCTCTAAGCAGTTGTCTCACTGGGTTTCCCCTGCCATCTTAAGGAAAACAGTGCAAAGGCATACCATTACTCCCATTACATTCATCATTATGAATCCCTGTGTAAATAAATCATAGATCTTTTAAGACCATTGATTCAGTTAAGACCTCGGACATCATAACATTGTAAATACAGAAAAGATCCATTAGAAAACTTTAGAAACGTTTTTTAAGAAAGGCAGTTAATCTTCACATCACAGCTTGAATTCTTTTGTACCCTCCTAAGTAAGTCCAGAATGATTTTTTTCCCCCCAGTGGGAACTGGCATATTTCTGTGTGTGTTCCAGGCAAAGAATTTCCAACATTATGTGGAATTTTGGCTTGAGGCAACTTTATGTGACAGATGTTTAAAGAAAGAGGGGTTGAAAGCGGATTAAGGCATTCTTACAATAATACAGGGGAACATTTCGGCTGCTTGCTCGGCATGGTTTTACATATCCATCCGTTCTGTCAACAGAATAAGTAACCCACTTCAGACAAAGAATAAATATTAATGAAACTAAGCTTTAGGTCTCTTAAGTGTTAAACTAATACTGTACACTTGAGAATGAAATTAGCCAACTGGTGCCAAATGCGTTTGTCTAATTTTACCTGTCTTCTCTGCAAATTATTTATTGCATTACTTAAAGCAGGTTGCTTTCAGTAATGAATGATAATTATATGACAGTAATCTCACCCCCCTCTGTTTGATACACTGATACTGAAACATGCCATAGGCTGTCTTTGCATTGTTTTAGCATAGAAAGCACACATGCCAGTCAGCCTTATCTAATTATAGCTAGTGGATCTGAGCCAAGTTATGGAGGGTCTCTGCTTTCTGTACTCTGTGCTCAGTAGGGAGGCCAGTTGTGTTCATAACAAGATGTTTTTTCTTCTTCCAAAGAAGATTGAGCCAGTGTTTTAATAGCTAGCTTCTTTTTGACTGTTACATAGCTATAACAGAAGATTGCATTATTATTATTTTTTACATGAATTGGGGGTGGGCAAATCAGTCTATTTTCAGAAGGCATTTATTAATGTATCAATTTTGATTGTTTCAAAATATTCTTTTTTATTTTACAACATTTTACAACATTAAGGTCATGTTGTCTTACATGTTTGTGTTGTCTTACATACAGTTTGTGATGTTTTTTTGTTCCCTTGTTTTTTTGGTTTGGTTTTTGTCTGTTTTGTTTTTTGAGTTGGGAATTACATTAGACAATGACCAGTGGTTCCAGTTCACATGTCAGCTTGGATAGATCAGAGGAGAAATCTCTTTTTAGTGTCTAATTTCTTCTGCCCTTCTCTTTTCCAGGAACTTGCAGATGGATAAATGATACCTTTAACTTATTATAGTAATATTAAACCAAGGAACAGATGCTTACATTATATATATGTAGGTATTTTGTTGTTCGGGTTCTTTCCCGTGTAGAATCAAAGGTGCCATTAGCACAACGTTTCGG
>JANHFT010004222.1:317474-332183 GCA_032467955.1 Pseudoxenodon macrops | reverse complement strand
GAGAACATATGCACCAAAGACAAATTCCTTGTGTGTCCAATCACACTTGGCCAATAAAGAATTCTATTCTATTCTATATATATGCACACTGTGGGTGGAAATGCTACTTATATCTATGCAGGGGTGAAATTCAACAGGGTCTGGATAACCGGTAGCGGAAATTTTGAGTAGTTTGGAGAACTGGCAAATACCATCTGTGGCTGGCCCCAGAGTGGGGTGGGAATGGGGATTTTTGCAGTATCACCACGCCCACAGAACTAGTAGGGAAAAATCTTGGATTTCACCCCTGGATCTATGTTTTTTCTTTTGGTAACCTACAGAGCCAGAAAATTCAACACTGAATGATTTTATATGAGGAAAATACCTGTCTTTTCCCCTCAATAATTTCTTTTTTCAAAGTTTGCCTTTTGTTCATTTCAGAAATGTTGCTCTTAACAAAGCACAGCATTTCAACAACTTTCCATAATACTGGAAATTTTCCTGGAATCTCTCAACAAACAAAAGATTTTAGACAGCAATACAATCTTCACAGCAGTTATTCAACTTAGGGAGTATTTGAATAGTCTTTGATAGCATGACAGTAATATCTAGGTATTCATCTTAATACATTTCCTTTTTCAAAATGTGCTTTCCTGAAGAAGAGTTCCAAGGAACTATTCCCTTGACGCTTCTTAGGATCCAGTCAGCAATGCCAATAGAAGCAGATATTATGGGTAGAGTTTATCTTGTAGATAAAAAGTGAAAAGTAATTCACAACAAAAATGAGAGAATATTTGTATTCCAAAATCAAATCAAATAATGGTAAACAATGCCAGGTGCTTGGATAAAACAAAGTTGAAAGAAACCGAGTACTTCAGAATGGAAAGAGAGTGACATAAATATGCCTTTTTGTCCCCATTTCTATTAATGTATTTACTGAATATATTACAAGAATTGCACAAGGTAACAGCTGGAATGAAGACTGGAGATTAAAACACTAACATTTGGAGATATAGCAATAGAAATAGCACTTAGACTTACAGGTGAAACTCGAAAAATTAGAATAACGTGCAAAAGTTCATTTATTTCAGTAATGCAACTTAAAAGGTGAAACTAATATATGAGACAGACTCATTACAAAGCAAGATAGTTCAAGCCGTGATTTGTCATAATTGTGATGATTATTGTGATGACTGAAATAATTGAACTTTTGCACGATATTCTAATTTTTCGAGTTTCACATGTATATACACTTATATTCACAGTGCTTTATAGCCCTCTCTAAGCAGTTTACAGAGACCACATATTGCCCCCAACAATCTGGGTCCTCATTTTACCAACCTTGGAAGGATAGAAGGCTGAATCAGCCTTGAGCCGGTGAAAATCAAACTGCTAACAGTTGGCAGAATTAGCCTGCAATACTGCATTCCAATCAGTGTGTCATCACAGCTCTAACCAGGCAGCAGCACTTTGCTAGCTGACAGTAAGTTCTCTTAGTGCCTTATTTCTTTTTCTGCCCAATGCAAGGAGGAAAAAGAATAGCAGTGCCAAAAAAATTTGTATTGAGCAATGTAAGGTTGTTGCACTTTCCTTGTTAAAACCTGAGTGAGAACTATTGTTCCTAATCCATCCTATTCACCACCTTAAGATATATGGGGGGTTGTGTCTAATTTCTGGTGAGATCTTGAGGAAGGGGAAGGGAAGGTCCACAATTATTTTTGTATCTTTCCCAAAACATGCTATTTTGTATTAAAAAATAACTACTATTAGTTACTATATAGTACTGTTGTCTGTGGCTCTACTGAATCTGTAAGGAGGCATCAATTATATCATCTTATTCTAAAAGAAATCTGTCATGAATATCATTTACATTTCAAGTTAAGGCCATGATTTGAGCCTGGCATTTGGTAAGAGTTGAGCTATATCCTGATCGACCCTATCTATCTCCTGCTAAGAATTGTATATTTCTAAGAAGAGAATATTTGTAGCTCAGGGTTGACATGAGGGGGTCTTTGGTACTCTCTGAGCTTATGGTCTCTGCTGATCAGGATGCCCAGAATGGTAGCAAGTTGTTGTTTTATTCTTCATCATCCTAGCACTTCCACAAATACAACAAAAAATATGGATCTGATATCTGACACCTTCACCATAATAAAAAATGACCAATTAGAGAACACCCACAGAACCATCAATAACATTTTTAAAGGAATCCAGTTTACCAGAGAAGAAGAAAACAATAACTCGCTACTGTTCCTGGACATCCTGATCAGCAGAGACCACAATGGCAAACTAGAAACCCAATTCTACCCATACTAACCAGGTGTGCTCCACTGCCAAAGCAACAATCCAACCTGTCACAAGAGAAACTGCATAAGGACTTTATTTAGATGAAGCCAAACACACTGCAGCAACCCAGAACAGCAGGAAAAGGAAAGAGCATCTATATAACATATTCCAACAAAATGGATAGCCACACAATTTTATCAAAACTTCCCTGACCACTCAACCCACTATAGCACAAACAACACAAACCCTAAAAATAATACACTGCCATACATTAAGAATATCTCAGAAACCACCAACAGACTACTACAACCACATGGAATCAGCATATCACACAAGCCAACTAAACAGCCTGAGCAGACCAAAGAACCCCAGAAGAAAAAAACAGGAGTCATCTACAGCATACGGTGTAAGTACTGCAACAACCACTATGTAGGACAAACAGGCAGAAGACTGGCAGAACGCATCCACAAATATCAACTAGTAGTCAGAAAACATGATGAAAATTCTTTAATTTCACAACATATAGAGAGATTTAACCATAGTTTCAATTGGGAAAATGTGACCATCCTAAACAAAGTCCAGTCCAAAACTGCCAAAGAATTTCTAGAAGCCTGGCACTCTGACAAATCAGTCGTCAATAGATCCATAGATGTTATCGACATCTGTAGATTATGCAAAAGAGACTCACTTAGCCCAGAAAGGAACAAAAAGACCCAAGCACCACTCCACCAACAATCAGCCCTCAGGTCAGCATAGATTAACTCCAAAGTTAATATCACACCAACAATTAAGTAAACATCCCAAGGATAAAACACCCAGACACAAACTGAGCAATGTGGTATATGTAGTACAATGCAGTAAGAAATGTGCATATCTGTATATTGAGGAAACAAAACAACCACTTCATAAGTACATGGCACAACACAGAAGAACAAACATATCAGGATAAGATTGAGCAGTCCATTTGCATTTAAAAGACAAAGGCCACTCTTTTGAAGACAGCGAAGTCCACATTTTGGACAGAAATGACCGCTGGTTTGAAAGAAGGGTCAAAGCGGCCATTTATATCAAAATTGAACAGACCTCTCTCAACAGAAGGGGACAGATATGACATCATCTATCTCCAATCTACAACCTAGTCCTTTCAGCAGTTCCAAGAAGGCTCCACATCCATTTGTACCACCCAGGTGACCCTGAGCACACAGATAAACCTGCAAGTGACCTTAATGGCTCTCTAAAAGAATGCAAATGACCAGATGTCTGCAAGGAACATACAGTGTAAATCTTCCATTCTCCACCATCCACTCAGAGCTGAAGACACTTCTTGGATGAGAAGTGAAACATCTCCAAAGAAAAACTAAAAAGTTCAGTTGCCTCTTGAAAAGGCACCTTTGGGACAATCATAACCTGAATGACTGAGAATCTCCATAGACAAATCAAATAAACAATACCCCAATCAAGAAACTGTCAAAGAAACCAACAGCAAATAGCCCAATCAAACAATCTCTAAGACCACCCCCACCAACACTGACAGGCAAGCCACTAGAATATAAACTGACAGCAAACAGCACTCCTTACTAGCACTGATGATGTCACCTAGTCTGGGTAATGACTAAGAGGCAGGAGGCCAAATTAATACATTCAATTTTTGTCTCTTTTTTATTTAACTAAATAATAGAATTTGAGGTCAAGCAGTTTTTTTGCTGTGCTGTTCTACAACAAATACAGTATTAATAAGCATTCTGACTTATATTGGCTTATATAATGTATCACACTACATTGAAATATGTCATTTGATGTATTTATGTAACTCCTCTTCCAGCAATATTTTCATTAAAAAAAAAATCTAAGTTTACAGTGACTGTTGGATTTTGATACTTCACTGAATTTTCCACATGGATCTCCAATTTTGGATCCAGTAAAGCACACCTAATTTGTACTGCAATTGCTCTATGATCATATGACATCAAATAAATAATTCCATTTTACACCTGGAAACAATTTCTCATTCCAATCTGACATTAGTAATGGGTCAGACTAAATCAATTATGATTTTTTTACATTGTCATGCACTTGCACTTGTTTTTTTCTTCAAACAGCAGCCCAGCAAACATCATCCAGACAGTGCTCATAACTGGCCACGCTGCCACCAAACTAAAGCAAACAGATACATCTGAGATGACCTTCAAAGAATTTGATTTGGCTGTTTATGTCAACAAATCTGGATGTCCTATTTCTTTTGAAGGGATGACAGATTTATGTTTCTTCCACTAGGGTACATGATAAGTCAGAGCTGCTGAGAAAAGATGTGGAGAAAATCCAAATCTCACTTCAAGAGAGTTTAAATTCAGTTTTGGCAGAGCAAATAGCTACGTTTGATTTTGCAATACACCTGAAAGATACCTCTGTGACAGCACCGTTGAATGAAAATCTCTTTAAAATCTATTTCCTGTAGTTATCCCTGGTCGTGAACTGTAGCTGGAACCCCAATGTTTCGGGAAGAGCTAAGTGGAGGGAAGCAATATGGGGAAATAAGAACAGAGAAATCTGAGGCTGCTGAATTCTTATGACTCTTGCACTGTTCTTTAGATTTGTTTTAAACCAGCTGGAATTTAGTTTTATGAAACAGCTACATCTTATCTTGTAAATGTCTTCTGTTTATTGTTCCTCCTTGATGTAGTAGTTATTCTTATTTAAAAAAAGAAAGAAACTAAAGCAGTGTTTCTCAATCTTGGCAACTTCAAGCTGTATAGACTTCACACTCCCAGAATTCCCCAGACAACACGTTCTATTGCACACCAGTTGGTTGTTGGTGATGGTAACGAGGACACCTTGCATTTGTTTGAGGGGCTTATCAAGGCCTCATTCATTGAGGGATGCACTCCAAAAGTTAGTGAGGCTGAAACACAAAGTAGTCCTGATGTGAAGTTGATTCTAATTATTGTAATTATAATTCTGGTTCTTCTATGGTTCCTTAAACCTGCTTAACTTCAGATTTGGTCTTAATTGAAAGGAATAGAAAATAAATTATTTGAAAAAGGCCAGAGTTCACTGAGACAGAAAGTCTCAGTCTAATCCTTGCTTTATCAGATAAGCCTGAAAAAAACATCTACCTAAGATTTGGGAGAACCACTATCAGTCAGTGTCAGCTATGTTGAGCTACTGTGGACGAATCAAATGCTCTAATATTAAATAAACTACTACAGTATATTTGGGTTGCAAAAAATAGTATTTTGATGCCATTTGTTGGCATGTTTTGCAGACATGGTAGACGTAGCAAGAAGCGCTTTTTGGTTCTTAAGAAAAACATTACATAGCAACTGAGAGCGCTATATAATCAAATATTTTTGAAGAATTCAAAATTAATTTACATTGGATTCACATTATATGGATTCTTTTAAAATCATCAAGCATTTAGTAGTTTAAGAAATCAAATGTTTCAATTTAATCGATTGTGTAGCAGTTTCCAAATATATTTACACTAGAACCTACTTTAATATGTGATTTAGAATTATCTTGCTATTTCGGTTAATACACTGAATGATTTATATCATTCGTATGAATCTGAATGAAAACCTGGAAATATTTTTCATTGTAAGGCCAATTTATTTTAAAACTGAACTTTTTCATGTGTAGCTTAAATAAGGAAAAGTGCTTAGACATTCCCTGAGATATTAATGGTACCTCTAAACTTATCATTAGAGATGACAGGTTGCACCAGCTGGGGATCCAATTAAAGCAGCTGCTATATTAATACAATTCACAAATATTAATAGATCTGTGATACTTTCATGGAGAATTGCAAAAGCTGCTTCACCACAGTGAATATGTCACCTGTAGTTCAACTGGAAGCCTTGGATTCCACACAGTTTAAGATGATAGCCTGTCACCATCAATAAGAATTCATATAGGACAAATGAAAATAGCATAAACAAGCAAGTAAACCAAGACATGACTAAATTTAAGTTTAAGACTAGGACATGACTAACCCTAACCCTAACCCTTTCGATTAACTAGAAAAGTCCAGCTTTTCCAAAAAGAGTGTTTGTTGAGTGACTAAAACCTCATTTGAATCTAGTTCACCTCTTGGTGACTTCTTGGAGACAGATTGTACAGATGTGTACAATCTTCCTAGCAACTGTATAGCAGTGACTTGACATAGCCGTCTCGAACACATTTTGTTTTCCCTGCTTAGCCTATATTTCTGGTATTCCCTGGCAGTTTCCCATCTGTGGGATAACTGATGCTGATTTTTCAAATTGCTTTTGCAGTTTGGATAAAATTCCATACAAGGTATGTGATAGAGATACACAGCTATCCACATCTTCAGTAAGTCTTAAATGTACTCATCAAGCACCACCTTAAAGAAGCCATTGCATAGTCCCATGAAAACATGAGCCGAGTTAAAGAGGCTTTTACAGGGATTTGCCTCCTTAACTCAAATAGGAATTAGCTATCTCAATACTATAAAATACAAATTGAGGGTGAAAATTTCTTCTCACACTGATAGGTTATGGATAAATGGATACTGCATCTCTTTCACACAAAAAGGAAATGGAGGAGCATTCCCCAAAACAACCACAATATATGGGGATCTTACTTAAAAATACAATACTCATTGGAATTCTTGAGTTGGAACATAGGCTTCCTTCTAATAAAGATTATTAATCAATGCTCTAGGATTACCTTTTCTTGGATTAATTGTTTCTTGTTCAGACTGCAAGAAGAAATGGACATGAATCTGGACTAAACTGAGTTGATATTGATTTTGGGAACTGGAATTCAGGATTTAGAAGATATTCTGCATGAGGTTGCATATACCATTTAAAGACTCAGGTTGCAGTGCAGGGCTCTTCCTGTATCTGGCATTGATGGTGGACATCTGTCACAAGAGCCTTTCATAATCTAGTTGTTCCCCTTCTTGGATTAGAGACTGGTATCTATGAAGCATTCCTTGGTAAGCAACATCAAAACCTCCAAGGTTTTGGAGAGTTGGGCTAGAAAACCTCCAAGATGCCTTCAAACACTATGATTCTATGAAAGCTCTGTTATTGCAATGTTTTCATAATAGGGCAGCTCTCAAAGATGGTCAGGAAATTCAGAATGACCAGAATGCATTGTATTATGTCAAAGGCAGAGTGGTATTTCTTAAAATGTGCTTATACCTGTGCTGAAACAAATGCCTGCAAAAGTTACCAGAAACTAACTTAGGGTGCTCAGTATGGTGTACAAAATCTATTATGGCTTAATTTCAAATTGACTGCAAGACTAGAGGTTACTACAAACATGGACATGAACAGGGTATCTTTGCAGGCCTACCAGACATATGTTTAGCATCAACAATTAATACTTCTTTCTCTTTGGCAGGATCCATTTTATGGAACAAGCTGGCACTGAAGTTTAGATAAGATCCTTCTTTATTATACAGATTAGGAGGAGTGAGCTCATTTAAAGACAGGCCTTTGAAGGTTGTTGGTTTTTAAAAAAATATTTCTTTGTTGAATTTTTGTAAGTGCCATTGGGTGGCTTATAACATAGAGCAGTGTTTCTCCATGTTGGCTGGAGAATTCTGGGAGTTGAAGTCCACACATCTTTGGGTTGCCAAGATGGAGAAACACTGGCAATGATCAATAGACAGACAGGATAGCTGGATAGATCTTTGAAGGTGCCCTTCAGCCTGACTAAGCTTTGAACCAACTACCTCTTCCAAGTGACCATCAGAGTGAAGCTATGCTTTTCAGATGCATGCTGCTTTAATTAGGCACCCAGAGGAAGCTTCTGTGCAGGCCCATTTCTAGCCAAAGAAAGTAGCCTTGCCACAATGAATTGTCTCATTTCAGTGTTTTGCCTTGAATTGTGAAGGCAAATCAACCCAACCTTTCTAGCTGTAACTGCCTGAAATTGGATTGCAGTAGCAGCCTAGTTTTCTTGAAACAGAGCAGCCCTGTTTCACCCAATCCTAATGGATGGTTTACTTGAAAGATCGTCTTTGGGTAATATTTTACTATTATGAGATAAAACATGGAAATGTCTGTCAGTAGAAATATCTGAGACTCTTGGATACAACTCAAATGGAATCATAAAACACCTATTGAAATATTTTTCCAATCTTCTGTAAACTTTGAAGACCTACAGCAGGAACTGAAATGTAAAAGTTTGTGCTTTATTTTAAGACTCCAGGGATATTTCTGGCTTTGACTTTTTTGTCTAACTTCTTTACTGCTGTGTAAAGATGGCAACAGATTGTTAAGATATTAGACACAATTCTGACATTTCAAAAAATGTCTTATGAAATGGATCCTGTAAACTCATCATAATGGGCAAGTATTATGAAGTATTTTCATGTTCTTTGCTAAACCAGAAAATATTGTTGTGAAAGTTTGTTGAATAATGCCATTCAATTCTTAATCATTATACAATTCTGTGCCATGAATTTCCTTTTTTTTATTATTTTCTGATCATAATGGCAGCAATTCTCTGAAAGCCAGGGTTGGTATGGAAAAGTGATTAACATAGAAAATAGTTCTCTACAGATGAAGGGACCTGCTAGGTGTGTAGTAACTGGGCTGCCCATCAATCCGAACAAATAAAACAAAATTAACCCATATCAGGTTTTGTTAGTTTATTGGCTTGCTTTCAGGCCCAAGAAAACAAGCAAAGGAAGTAAAAATTCTGAATAAGCAAAGAAACTTAAGAACAGAATTAGTAGCTGCAAAACAGCCATTCTTAATTACATATTTGGAGTGTGGGATATAAACTTGTGGAAAGCTTATACAAGGATACTCATTCCACATTGAATGAGGTAAGGGATTTTAAGTATAACCATCTTCTGAATACAATGTAATGATGAATCAATATGAGTGACAGGTGAAAGGCTGCTGTTAACAAATAAATTACCCAGGCATTTAATCTGAAAAATAGCTGATATGAAATGCTTACACCCAATTCTGTCTGAGTTTACTTAGACCTAAGCCATTTTGTTAATTGGTTCTTAATCTAAGATGAACACAAATAGCAGCTTCCTCCAAAAACATTTCTTTTCATTTCCTGCTCCAATTTCATATTAGGATTTTCCAAACTGTTAACCAACAACAACAGGCCTCTTTGCATAAGTGGAAGGAGGTTTCTAAGAATGTAAACATAGCCTGCTAATTCAAATCAAATATTGACCATATTACAACATCAGGCAAATCTACTAGGAGGGTCTAAAGAGACAAACAGTCTTACTGCTGTGACTCAGAGAGTGATATTCAGTATCATAATGAACATAAGATTCCTTTGAGTTCATAGCCAATGACTATTCATCTTTCATGTCAATTCTATTATCTTCTAAACTAAAGATCAGCCTAAGGTCATGGCATGCTTACATGAACTGTACATACTTTTCCTTCAAAGAGACCGGATGCCTTGCTTTCAAGATATGGAACCCTCTAAAAAATATCACCCTGATGGGCTCCTTCTTTGGAGCGGACATTTGGCTTCTTGCCTTTATAGAAAGATTTGTCAGAGCTTCATTATTATGAAATCCAGAAATACAGTTTATCTACATTCCATCTTGAACACCCAGATGGACTGTAGACTAAATTTAATTGAGGAACTAATTCTTTTTGGGGAGCAGGGAGGAAGTGGACAATTATTTGGAAGATGCAATTCTTCTGGAGTAAGGCCAATTTACATTGCTAGAAAAATCCCAATTTATTACTGAAAAGTAAAGTGGACCACCTAGCTCGCTACATTATCAAGGCCATTGATGGCCCTTAGAAATAGAATTTTGAGGCACAGAAGGGGAAAGTTTTATAGTGTTCCTTCATTGAAAATTGAGAGAAATTTCAGTTCCAGACCCATAAATATTATTTTAGAATATGGGTAAATGCTATTTCTTATGGCTGTAGCTCTTCCTGGCATTCTTCTTCTGCCTTTTGTATTAATGATGACACGTATAACATTTTCTTCTCCCATTTTTCTCTTCAGCAACAACCTTGTGACACAGTTGGTCTGATTGACTCAAAGTCACTCAGTGACATTCCTTGACAGTTGTGGAATTTGAACCCAGAACTTGCTTCTCCTAGTCTTAACAATTATACCCTGCTGACTCTTTGTGTTAATAACATACATTTTTGAAAACCAATTATACATTTTCCCACATACCACACTTTTATCACATTATTTTCTCAAATATATGAAATTATTTTTGGCTTTCTTTTAATATCCACAATTGTATGCATTACCTTACATAATTCAGACAAGTACAAATTCTGAATCACTGTACGTATTTGGGTTCAACTACTGATTCAGACAATATGCATTAAAAAAATTAAAAGGCAGTTTAAAATTGTTGTTGTAAATAATTAAGTATTCACTTGACAATGAGATGGGGAACATATAAATTTATAAATAAGTAAACATAAGTATTGTAAGTAAGTTCTCAATTTTTTTGCTTCTGCTCAATTATGTCCAGTTCTTGGAGATTGCCTGGACAAATCCCTGCAGTTTTCTTGGAAAACATTTTTCAAAAGTGGTTTGCCATTGCCTCCTTCTTAGGGCTAAGAGGAAGTGACTGGCCCAAAGTCGCCTAGATAACTTTGTGTCTAAAATACAGGTAGGACTAAAACTCTCAGTCTCCCAGTTTCTGGCCTCATGCCTTAATCACTACAACAAACAGACTCTTGAGTTGCCGTGCCCAACAGCAAAGATTCTCAGACAAAATAAAAATTAAAAACGGACATAAAACAGATGAAAATGACTGCATAAATTCAGATTAAAATGAATTCAGATTAAAATTAATTTCATTAAATAACTTCTTTGACATAAACCCAAGCAGTTTTTTACTGTCACTTATTATGCTTTGAAATAATTGAAACTGAAAGTAATCAAGTGGTAAATTGTATAAATTTAGAGACTACTTACCATCTAGTTAGGTTTGCAGATACTGTATCAATTTAAATGTGTAAAAGGGCCTCTGAAGCTTGTTTACTTTCAGGGAAAGATGGAAAACCAAAGCCTTATTCTTGATACAAATTCTTCTAGAAAAGACTGAATGCCCCTTTGTTGGACAAGTTCATAAGCCACTGAATGACAGCATCTAAGCTAAATCTCATTTTACTCATATTCAGTTTATTATGTTCATATAAAAATAAAGTTGTGTACTATCATACTTGCCACTTTTCACCCCACATCTTTAAATGATTTCTCCTACATCATTTTGAACTAAATAACAAAATGGTAATAACAACACCCTGCCAACATCAAAGTGCGTATAGTCAAGACTATGGTTTTCCCAGTTGCAATGTATGGCTATGAAAGTTGGACTATAAGAAAGGCTGAGCACCAAAGAATTGAGGCCTTTGAACTATGGTGCTGGAGAAGACTCCTGCGAGTCCCTTGGACTGCAAGGCGATCAGAGTAGTCAGTCCTAGAGGAGATCAACCCTGACTACTCTTTAGAATCTGAAAATGATCAGATTCTAAAGCAGATCCTGAAAATGAAACTCAAATACTTTGGCCACCTAATAAAAAGGAAGGACTCACTGGAGAAAAGCCTAATGCTGAGAAAGATTGAGGGCAAAAGAAGAAGGGGATGACAGAGAATGAGGTGGCTGGATGTAGTCACTGAAGTAGTAGGCATGAGCTTAAATGGACTCCAGAGGATGGTAGAGGACAGGAAGGCCTGGAGGACATTGTCCATGGGGTCGCGATGAGTCAGACATGACTTCGCAACTAACAACAACAAAATAACAACATACAGGAGGCAATCAAATTTAATAATATTATTGCAAAGGATGAATTAGCAGGTCCATCTAGAACCCCTTATCACCCATGTGGTCAAGGCAAAGGAGGTCTCTGGAGAGTTCTTTATTGCTCTAAGTAAATGTTCCAACAAATGGCCTTCGAATGACTGGTAATGCTCCACCCACCAAACAACAGCCTGCTTATAACAATAAAAGTCCACAGAGTAGGATCATGCTCTGAGGGCAAGATTCAGGGTCCCAAGTCCAGTCCACCCAGCTAAGTAAGTCCACAAGGCAAAGTCAAGGCACAAGACAAAAGGCAGTCCTCAAGGCAAGGCAAGGCAAAGCAAAAGGCAAAAAGGACTCCTCAGAGCTAGGCAAGGCAAAAGGCATGAATCAAAGCCAGCAGAATGTAAGCCAAAACCTGTTCCTGGCAAAAACTAACTCCACATAGCTTCTCCTTCAGTCAATCCACTCCAGATATTCGTTGTGAGGAGATATGGGGTGACCTTCTCCTGAATAGCCCTTTTCTGAGCTTGCCTATGCTCCAGTCGCCATACCCTTGGATCAAGTGGGGGAGGCAGCTGTTCCTCATCAGAGGGGATCTGCTGCCTATTAGCATCACTGACTATTAGCAGCCTATTCTCTCCTGTGTCTATGAGGGCAGTCAGGTTTCTGTCTGGTTGACCGCTTGCCCCAATGCCTGAGGGGCCTGGGACAGCATCATCTTCAGCCCCTGGACTCTCCAAACATGCCAAAGGAGATGTGCCACTCCCATTGGATTGTACTGGTTCAAACTCCTCCACCTCCTCCTCCAAACCAGGCTCCAATGCGGCCATGACAGAACCAATCATTTAGATTAGAATGAACTACCCGTGTTTTCCTGAAAATAAGACAGGGTCTCATTGACCCCCGAAATAAGTGCTTTCAGGGAGGTCTTATTATTTTTGAGGTGCAGGAGGTGGCGAGCATGGTCACCTCATGGCTGATGCTGTGTTTCAGGGAGGGCTTATTTTCAGCGGACGGCTTATTTTAGCACATGCGCTCAAAAGCCTAATTGGGCTTATTATACGGAGAGGTCTTATTTTCAGGGAAACAGGGTACTGTAATGCAGTATCCCCAAATTAGATTGGCTATTCAGAAAAATATCATTACAATAACAATCATGAAGTGTTCTAACAGAAATAATTATAAATAAAAACATAGAAATGATCTGGATTGGCATCCATCCATAGATGACTAAGATTCTGAAGCATAGGTAAAAATATGCAGTGCTAGGGTACACTTAATATTGTGATCCCATAAATAAGCAAATGCAGAGGAATGGAGAAGGAGAGCAGGCCTTGAAGAATCAAATTCAAGTATAAATTCCTCCTTTTAAAAAAAATATCAAATGATTTGCTATATAAATCACATTTAACAATCCATTGTCAGGATGCTAAACACTTTTTAAACACTCAAAAAAGATACTCAAAATGTAAAAACCCTTGTGACTACTGAAATATTAATCTATCCCTCTCAGCCAAAGTTGTATGTAAAGATTTCCATTCTGAAGTAAAATTCAGAGTTTATAGCCTGGCTGTGTCTTGATACATGACACGTAGTAATGTATTTTGACTGATTCACAAGAATCAGACATAGAAAGGATCTATTATGTCATCTTTTCCACCTCCCTGCCAATTTAGTGTTGTTCTTTGCCAAAAAGAAATTACCTTCAAATATTCAGTCCGGTCTACATTTGAATGACTCAGGCAATGGTCTTCCTCCATTTTCTCTGGGGCACCATTCTGCAGTCTGATAGGTTTCTTTGTGTTACAAAGACTACAATCTTTTTACATGGAGATTATTTGAATAAGAAGGGCTATATAATGGAATCCGGGAATGGGAACAAATTGCAATAGACATGGAATCCTTGAAAAAAATAGTAGCAGAGCAATTTGTGCTCTATGGCCATTATCTTTTTATAAGGAATGTCTATGGAAAATAATAAAAAGAAGTTTAAAAAAAACCTCTCCTATTAACGGTTAGTATGAATTAACTAACATAATAAGTAAAGAGCCAACAAACTTCTTTGAACCGTACAACACCAAGAGCTAAATTAGTATGAAATAGTGGGATGGTTGGATAAATGCTTTGCACTGAATTAGACCACTAGTCCTTTATAGTTCAGTACTGTGTTTATAGTTACTAAGGACTGTTCTCTAACAGCATTTCTCAAACTTGACAAGTTGAAGATGTGTGGACAATCCATGTTGGCTAGGGAATTGTGGAAGGCTTTTTAAAATCTCATTTCATTTCTTTGTCAAATGTATATAGCTGCCCATCTCTCAAATACTGTTTCTATGCTGCACAACATACAAGACTAAAAAACAGCTAAATTAATAAATAAGAAAACAATTACCATTATTATACTGCAAACATTAAGAAGCTATCCAAAAATATATAGGTGAAGAGGCATTAATAATAAAAGACCCACATCAATGATTCACTTGACCCCTGGGGTCCCCAGTCCTCATGGCACAACTATGTTTTGAGAAATTCAAAACTGAAAACTTACCGTATTTTTCAGAGTATAAGACGCACCTGAGTATAAGACGCACCTGGTTTTTTTGGGAGAAAAATAGGGGGGGAAATCTGCCTACCAGGTATTCATCTGGCTAGTGTCCTTAGTCTGGTCAGCTTCAGCATATTATTTTATCCCCTGATTAGGACTGGGG
>JANHFT010004222.1:296171-317374 GCA_032467955.1 Pseudoxenodon macrops | reverse complement strand
TCTTCAGAGGGAATAGCAATGAAAGGCTGCAAAGACTTAGGGCTGAAAAAAAAGCTTCTTCAGAGGGAGTAGCAATGGCAGGCTGCAAAGATCGCTTCACTCTTCACTCATCTCATTAGGTCTGAAAAAAAGCTTTGAAAAAGCTACATTCGGTGTATAAGACGCACCTGAATTAGCCCCAATTAGGGGGAGAAAAGGTGCGTCTTATACTCAGAAAAATACGGTACTTCAGAGTGGGGATGCTCCATAAAGCAGAGGTCACAGCAGAAAAGTCCTACCACCTAAAAGCCTCTAAATCAGAGGTAGGTTTTAAATCTCCTTACTGCTGGTTCACTCAGGGGCGTGCTGCGGGCGTGGGTGCACTTTGCGCATGCATGCACAGTGCTATTAAAAAGCTTCTGCGCATGCGCAGAAGCAAAATCCAAGATGACAGCACCTACGGCACCACTGAAAGAACCAGCTCGGAGCATGGCAGGCCCAGGTTACTAACGGTTCTACCGAACCATGCCGGTAAGTTACTAATGGTTCAGTAGAACAGTACCGAACCATTAGGAACCCACCTCTGCCCTGAATGTAACCCCCTAGTTGAAATCCAATACATCTTCAAGTACCCAAGGTTGAGAAACACTGGTGTAGTCTCTCAAAAGTCTTCCTTATTGCACTCTGAAAACTACACACTGAGTTTTCTCAGCTTTCACACTCCCAAACCCCCAAACCCATATATACCCAAGCACATATTCTGGCATAGATGAAAAGACTTATCGATAGAACTGCCCCTTCTTATATGTTTGACTAAAAAAATTGAAATCTATGGCTGTGACCTAGCAGAGACAGCAAGTCCATGAACATTTCTTCCCCATTCCATGGTTTTCATCCCAGTGCAGTCTAATCAAACCTCTGTTGTCCTGTTGGACCACAAAACCACTTTTGTAAAGTTTATGCAATTCTACAAAAATGATGACTTCATATTTGTAAAAATAGGGCTGATGAAATCTTAAAAGCATTTTAAGGATTTCAAGGAAGAGGTCAAAAAGGTTTCACAATTCTTGTTCCTATATGGTATACTATGTGTGACATGCAGGATTTTATTCCTCTGCCAAATACGTTGAAAAGGAACTTGAAAAGTCAGTTTTAATAGGTAACATATTTTTAAAGAGAAGGAATGTCCTACTTATAAATAAGCGGAAGGATGGATCAAGATGTTTGTGCTACTATATTAAGATAAGATATTTGGTAGACAGCATGGATTCAGAAGCAGATCTCGGATCTTCATCCAAATGTAATATTTTTATTTTGAAAAATATATAACATTGTTTCCACTCTCCCACATTTTCATAAATTTATGAAGCACAGCAGCACCAAAGAAAAAAGCAAAAAGGAATGTTTATAAACAGTTGCTTGAAAAATTATTTTGCTGATTAGTTCAAAAAATGGGTATATTCAGTGCCACTTGTTATTATAAAATTTTATATTGGCCAGACATGTAATTTTCAAAGATACCAAAATCAGATACTCATTTTAGTTGTGATTATTTAAAAAAAATTATCTTCCCACTGAATTGGTACCTATTTTCTATTTGCATTTGCATGCTTTCAAACTGCTAGGTGGGCCAGAGCTGCTGCAAGTAATGGGAGCTCACCCCATTGCTCAGCACTTGGGTCTTGAACCTGGGCTGTCAGATTTCCAGTGGAAAACTCAGTGTCTTTAACCGCTGAGTCATCACACCTCTCTAGTATGAAAGTTAAAAATAAAATATCATAAACTTTTTTGTCATTTAGGTTTTTTTTTTCTACAGATGCATATGCAGAGAATATAGGCTTTTGTGGCCTTGTCATTTTATAATCTACCAGTATTACTGAGATAAGTCAATAATTCACAAGCACCATTTCCTCCTGCAATTGAATGAATTCAATTTTAAGATTTTGATAGATTCTCCTTGATTGATTTTTCATTTAATTGTAGAAATGAATACTGACATTGATCTTGAAAAGCAGTGAAATTCCTACTCCCTTTTTTATTTTATTTAGTTAGTTAGTTTGTCAAACATGTAAAAGATAACATAAATATGAACACAGAAAATGAGCATCAATAAATGGAGAGTAGGACAGGCACGGTGGTGCGCTTATGCACACCCCTTACAGACCGCTTAGGAATGGGGTGAGGTCAACAGTAGACAGTCTAAGGTTAAAGTTTTGGGGTTTTGAGGAAGAAACCACAGAGTCAGGTAGTGCATTCCAGGCATTGACCACTCTGTTACTGAAGTCGTGTTTTCTGCAATCAAGTTTGGAACGGTTTACCTTAACATATTTTTCTTAACATATAAATATAATTATGTAAGTATTTATATAAACATGTAAATGTGAAACTTTTATTTCAGTATTAGTTTTACATACTCAATAAATGTTTGGCTACCACAGAACATAGGAAGCAAGCCTTTGTATATATGTCAACCCTGGGATTAAAAGTCCATCAATTGTATCAATTATGGCCAAATATGCTGGCCACAAAATGGAAGTGGCACTACAAAGCTTTTCTGAAGTCCAGCTGTCCCATCTAGAACATTCCATATATACTCAATATTTCAATAGTCAATATTTAGTAGGCAACTACCTCAGGCTCAATATTTAGTAAGCAGAATTAAAACAAATATCAATTGGGCATCCCATTTAGTAAAAAGGATAATGATTGGATGTCCTTTGTGCAGGATTTCTTTTCAAACAGAAAGGAATTTGGCTGAATATTTGGAAAGAACTCCTGTATAATATCTTTTTTTTCAGCATCACAACTTTAAAATACAGAATGAATGAATTTCCAGTTAAAAACCTCACCCATATTTCAAGCTCAATCTAAATCAGATGTATTTTTTTTTCAAAGGTTAAGTCTGATTTTGTAGTGCCAGAATTCTAATTATTAAGAATCATGCTTGGCTACTTTTCCTTACATTTCTCCAAGCAAACTTAATATTATTCCAGTTTTTAAAGTGACCAGCCCTTTACTTAAAAGAAAGCCACAGTGGGTAAGAACAGGTTTATATTCCAAAGAAAATGGCTCTTTAACTTTGGTATTTAAGAAAATATTTATCCATTCAGATTAAAGCCATTTCTTCCTCTACACATTTTCCACACCATGAGCTTGGAATCATTATTATTAATGGGCTTGTCCTCCATAAAATGTGCCAGTTCCCCTTTTAAAGATGTCCGAATTTTATAGAAAAGAAAAGATGCCCTCTAGTTGAACTTGACGCCTGGTGGTTATGTGCACAAAATGGAAGAGGGTTGCCAATGATTTTTCTTCCCAGTATGGAGTCCTGGGATTTTCTGATGATCTCTGACCTGAGCAGCAACCAAACCCAATCCTGCATCATCTTCCAAGCCAAGATGAAGTAATCCAGCTGCTGCAACCTGCTGAGACATATTTTACATTTTATAAACACAGAGTTAACACAGGCAGACAGGGAGATGAATGGGTACGGGGCAAATCCTAGCCCTGAGTACTTGCCAGAAAGGTGGAGTATCAAGCAATCAAATAAACAAATAAAGCACCTCAATTCCAGTGGCATTGTGTCAAGATAATAAGCAGGTATGCAAGTTAAGACACCAAGACTCACATTTTAGGATGCGGAAAAAGTAGAGAGAGAATGCACAGCTATTAATCATGACTCCTATGCATTATCTTCATGATTAAGCATTTCCCTGCCTGTTACACAATGGCTCAGTGGTTAAAGACACTGAACTTGTCAATTGGAAAGCTGACATCCCAGGTTCAAGACTCAAGTGCCTTGTAATGGGGTGGTCTCCTTTCTTGCCCCAGGTTCTGTTCTTTGAAAACATGCAAATGTTAATAGATAGACTTTGGTGGGAAGGTAACAGATTTCTGTGAACTTTGGCATATAGCCATGCTGGCCACATAACCATGGAAAATGTCTTCAGACAACACTTACTCCCTCAGCCAAGAAATGGAGATGAGCATCAAGCCCTAGAGTTGGCACAACTGGACAGGGAAACTTATCTTTTACAGGCGAACAGTGTGATGCTTTAAGTTGTGGGACCTCAAAATGAATATCAGCTCAATATAATAGTTTTCCATGTTTACAAATGTTATGGTCAAGTTCAATCTGAAATCAACAGAACATTTAAACAAGAACCGTTCTTGTGATTGGAGATTAGAACACTAAATTGGGAAGCAGTAAGGAAAAAAATGTAGTTTGACAATATGACCTGGGAAACAGAAATAAAGCAGGGAATAGAAATAAAGCAGTTTCTACCAATCCAATTATTTCTTCACAGCTAAAACATTCTTCAAGAAATTAAAGTGATGTTTACATAAATGAACATCATGAGATGAAGTACACAAAAATCAAACCAACTATATTATTGGTACAAGGAGCTGTAAGAGCTCAATTATAACAGCAAAGACATTACCAGGTCCTGACAGTGGAATGGAAACTGCTCATGTGCAAATTTTAAGCTAAGATAAAGAACAAAGCCAAACAGTTTCTATGATAAGATCTTGAGCATATAGCCATCATTTTAAGGAGAACATCCCTGATCATTTTGAAGTCATGAACAGCCTGGATAGGGAACCAGAGGAACTGTGGAATGAAAGCAAATGAGTGGTTAAAGATGAATATGAAAAGTAACTACCAAAGATCAGGAAACAGTACAAACCAAAGTGGCTGTCACAACAAATAAGGGAAATTGGAAAGAACAGAAAAGAAGCCAAACTAAGAAAGGTCACAGGAGAGAACTTAACAAAGTATTTCAGAAAGCTGTTAGAAGAGGCAAGAAGCAACTATAATGATGTGTAAAGACTTCAAAAATGTTTACAGACACAGAAGATCAAGGAAAGTATTTCAAAGATCCCCAAATTCAGAAGAAGGTTCCAATCTCCAATTACTACAGTATGCTAAAGGTTAATAATGGACCAATAATTACTGATTTAAAAATCAAACAAAGATAGAAGGAATACACTAAAATGCTGTACAGTAGTGATGTCAACATTCAAAATACTTTAGAAGACATTTCCAACTTAGAAGAACCTCTAGTACTAGAAAATAAAGTTAAATCAACACTCCAGTCATTAAAAAGTTGGAAGACTACAGAAACTGATGAAATATCAACAAAAATATGATAAGCAACAGAATAATCAGTAAAGGTTCTGATTAAAATATTCCAGCGGTCAACTGATTGGAGGTCAGTCTAAATCAGAGGTGAGTTCCTACTGGTTCTATCCGGTTCTATAGAGTAGGTAGTAACTCTGCAGTGACATCACAGAACCGGTTCGATCAATGGTTCCATGGGCACCACCATCTTGGATTTTGCTTCTGCGCACGCACAGAATCTAGTTTTTTACTGCCGTGTGCACGCTCACTCATGTGCTTTGTGCACATGCTTGAGGCGCAACCCTGAGCAAACAGGCAGTAAGAAGATTCAGAACCCACCTCTGGTCTAAATATAAATGTCAAAGAAAGGAGTCAAAGAAAGGAGATTTAACAGAGAGTGCAAACTATCACAAAATATCCTTAATTTCACATGCTATCAAAACAATGCTTAGGACAGGTCAGAGCCTTACATCGAAAGAGAAATACCAGATATTCGAGATGATTTTAGAAAAAGACAAAAGTAAAGAAGACTGCTGATACATACTAGGTAATTCAGAGAGCCAAATGGAGAGAGGCTAACTTCATGGCATGTAATCAATCCATCAATATTCAGGAAGAATGAAGATGGGCCTTCCTTGTCACTAGGCCTCCGTAAGGAGGTTTGGATTCACTCCAATGAAGGTTTCAAGCTGCAGAGATGAAGCTTTTCTCACTGAAGTAAAGAAATGTGATTTGCCTTGACAGGGGCATTTGTATCATCATGTAGTTGGACCGTAACTTCCAGTAGCTGGCAGCCTTTTGGTTTCTTGTCAGTGCCAGTTAAAGCCTCAGAAGAGAAACAAAGCAACATAGCTTCTTCCCTTCACTCTCAGAACTGAGAGATCTCTGTTGCTTCAAGTAGCTTGGGATACCTCACCTAAAACAAAATAAATTATATAAATTCAAATTTAATTTCAAATTATTTTTAGGAAAATGAAGTACCTAATACCATTAGTAGTTACAATTTCTTCTGCTGAATGAACATTGCTAAGACATTGCCACAAAAGAAAGGGGGAAAAGAAGCAGCATTCAAATGAAACTGGCTTAAGTGCTGGACACTCATATTACAAATCACACTCATAATCTGGATTTCTCATTAGAGAATTACTGCCAAGTTCAGTCTCTTGCCAAGGATGATTTAACCATTTGCAGCATCAGACTGACCTCATTGCATAAAAAGAAAGGCACTAATTGCAGTTTTTAGTAGTTTAGGAATGAAAAAAAATGAAACTGTAGGACAGATTAAAAACAACACACAATGTATAGTAACTCAATTCTTCGTTCCCCATTTCACAAGTGACCACTGCTATTTTTTGTGATGAAAAACCCCTAGATTATGTGAATAAAAAAAGAAAATATAACTTTAAATATATTTTTCAGCTACTATATACATCTTGCTTTTCTTTGAATTATATTCCCTTCAGAATAATTACTGGTATCTGCTATCTTCTAAGAAGCCAGAAGTAGATAATAGTTTTCCCCTCACTACTGTTGAACAAAAAAGTCTATTACTGGGAGGTAGGATAAATTAGTATCTGACAGAATACAATAAATTTCATTAAAAGTTATCTGACTGTATCAAAATACTATAAACAAGGCCTTTTTTGGAATGAAACTCCATGCAATCTCCTCATATCATATTATGGAATCCAGTTGTTGAAATGTTCTGAGGAGAAAGAGCTTTTAAGATGTTGGAGCATATTAGTTGCTAAAATCCTTCCTTTCTCAGATGGTTATTTGTTTTGAGCTGCCCACTTCAAGGATTGATGCAATATCACCATGGGCAGCAATATCTAAGGTCTGTTGTTTGATTCCAACCCCCCCCCCCTCTGGCCTTCAGATCTGATTAGACTGTATGTAGTATGATAATGTGTATCGATTGAGCAAGGGATTGGACTAGAAGACTTCCAAGGTCACTTCCAACTCTGTTATTTTGTTAGATGCAAAGAGAGATCTGTTTTGAAATCAGGTTATGAGATTAAAAACGGTAAGATTCTATTAAGTTCTTTGCACGGGTGGTGAATAACTGAGGAGTCAGTTGTCTTTAACACTATTTATTCAACAGATAACAACGTGAAGCAACAAGAAAGAACCAGCACAGCCTCTCGTCTGACAGCTCTTTATATAAGCCGCTGTCAGACAGGCTAGCCAATCGGCAGGCTGCATTTCTCCCGCTCTCGGTTGATCTGCATATGGATGACGTCGCTCCGCTCCAGCGGCCACGGCTGTGAGGTTGGTTACAACTGTTGAACATAACACATTCAAGTTGAACCTAAGGAGAATGATTGAAAGGTATTAAGATTTGATCTGAACTCAATTATGCTAATGAAACATTCAAACATAGATTATAACAGAAAAACATGTAACTGTCTGGAATTTTTTTTATAGAATGGGAAAAAATAGCAATGATTCTTGATCTTTTAAAGGGCATTAATCTTGCTACATTTCAAGCAAATGCTGAAAGTTTTGATAATTTTACTGCATATATGTGTATACTTCACCTCCTGTAAATAGCAGAGAGAAGAAAAAACAGTATAATAAATTGTCCAGCCTACAGAGAAATAGTAGTAATTGAAGCAATTTGAAGATTCAAATTCAATGGTATGATTTGATCAATTCTTCTTCAAACCAAATAAACTGGCATCCTTAGTATTCAACAGCTTTGAAACTCATCGAATTTGGTACTAAATGCATTTTGACATGAAAATTTGACCCCATACTCATAATTTGTTTGGTACTCAATGCACAACCTAGTACTATTGGCTGCCTTGTGACTCACTACGTTATTCCTTAAAAGAAAAGAAAAAATTGGTATTCATCATTTTTGGTACTATTCGTACCTCCTGGAACTAATTAATGATGAGTATCAAGGTATCACTGTATTTTTTCTGAACTTCTCACAGTCTTACTGGAAAAGGATGGTCCTTAAAAGTTCTGTTGCTGTTACCTCCCAATTGGCATTCACCCAGCCATCACGTTTCCTAATATACAATGTTATTATATCCAGCAAATAAGTACAAAGTGAAGGATAGCCAGACATTCATAAGCAATGAAGAATTGCAGGTGGGAAGTCTTTTTGGCTATGGCTTTCCACTGCAAACCCTTTTCATATTTAGGAACACCTATCCACCCTTCAGAATTCACATGTTTGGGACAGATAAACCCACTGAAAAAGCATGCTGAATGTGTGCACAGTTATAATTGTGTTTAACAATGAAAGGGTTACAGAAGACTGGAAGGAAAGAAGGATGGAAAGAGTACTTTAAATTTGACCTTGATAGATTATATCAAGGTAAGGTTTCAGCATTATCAGTATGAGTGGAATACATAAGCTGCTGCTGTAAACATTTCATTAAAAAGGACTGTTGCTCCTTACATATTACTGGAACCAGATCCAAAAATTTCCTTCTGTAAGCTGAATAGATATGTATGCTGCAATTAGTTCTATAAAACACCCTAGAAGCAATTTGGTATTTATACTTTATGATTAATGCTTTATATATTGGCAACATTTATTTGGTGCCAAGACTCCATCAAGGGATTTGAGATTGCTTAATGCCCCAAGTGTTGATTACATAGAATCAGAAAGAAAGAAAATACAAAGGCAGGCAGGCAAGCAACTGTTTAAATTAGTTACATAGAGCTGAGCTTCCATTTAGATGTACTTGCGATTATGTATTACTTAACAACATTCAATCCACTGGGCATTTCAGTTACTGCTGCTTACATTTGCAAGGTTATACTACTGTAAGATGCCTTATTGAAAAGACCCATTGTGGCCATGCTTCTTTCATGCATACATGTAGTTTTAAAACTTCAGGCTGTGTTTTCTATCAGCACTATTAACTAGTCATTTTTGTGCTTGGGATAAGCTCTCAATTCTGTTTCTCTCACCACCACCCCTAATCAAAATGTGCATTCCCTGCCTCTTCAGTTGCCTTCACTAAAGTGGGCTTGCTGTTAGGATTGTGCAAAGATCCAGTTTGAAGGTGTCTTAGATGACATTTAAAAGATCCCCACCTTGATATCAGTTCAGATGTTTCCAAACTGATTTTAAAAGTTTATCCAAAAGCCATATCTATTTGTCTATTAAAGCAATTAAAAATAAAATAAAGATAATTTATTTTATGTTATACTAATATATTATGTCCCAAGGGTACTTTTCAAAAGACAGCTGGACTTTCTTGGTTTTCTCCTTGAAAATGTTTCACTTCTCATCCAAAAAGCTTCTTCACTTCTTAAGGAAAAGCTTCTTCAGATCTTTGAAAAGCACCTCTGGGACAACCATGACTTGGATGAAGGCGAATCTTCATAAACACTAAGATTACGGTAATTATTGTTAAAAAAAAACCAACCACATTGATAGCTGGGTTTCAGGGAGAATGGACTAAACATGTGGCCTCAGGAAGTTTAATGTATACAAAAAGACCTATAGATTGGTCATCTCTCCAATTTTCTTGCATTTTATAGACTAAGGGAATTTAATCATCTCCAATTTAATATGTCTTGAATCTCTTTTTAGAATTTTAAACTAAAAGTATGATTGTCAAGAGCAGAAGCTGTATGCAGCATGTAAGATAATTGAGGTCAGCTGTCACATACAGCCTTGTTTCTCAACATATATTGGTCTTTTATAAGTTCAGAATCAATGGCTGGACTGGCATCTGTTTTTAAGCATTGTTTAGGATCCTTCGTTTCTTTCTCCCTCCCTCCCTCCCTTCTTTCCTTCCTTCCCTGAAATTTCTCCAGTGTCCCTGGTTTACCTGATGCAGTATATCTCCAGAGAACTGAAGGAAATTATAATGGAAGATGATTTATATTAAGGTCTTCAGCCATTTGCAAGTGCAAATTGAGATTTTTAATTTACATGTTCTGATCTATTGTGTTAGATTAGATTATGTGTAATCATTTTTTATTAGCTTTCATCACTGTACATGCTTTATACAGTGTTTTATAAGAAGGATGGATGGATGAACGGATGGATGGGCAATAAGTATTTTTAAACAAATTCACTGGGCTGTATCCAATTGCAACTTTGCATTCTTGCAATCATTGTTATTATCACTGCCCTTGAGAAATTATCTCAATTATAAATCTCTGGATGAAACATGAGTCACCCAATTTCTCTGCCCTCAAATTATCTGAAGAATTTTAAAAGTCCAGCAGGCTCACCTTTTGACTATAAGTAAGGCTCACAGTAAGATGCCTCATTTTTACTGCTGGTCCAATGCAGACCCACACTTGCTCTATAAAATTGCTAAGGGTTGTGGAGCACGCCCTGTAACAAGAGTAAGCAATGTTTAGGTGCCAGTGAACATATTTGGATTTTTGAGAATCTGTCGTGTATGTGCAATCATGCCAAAGGGTGGAGTACCACGGGGTGGGTTCTCAAATGTATGAATTATGGAGAAAGCAACTTCTTATTTAGAAGGAATATTGAACATTGCAGTGGGTATATATATATATATACCCAAAAGCATAGATCTATTTGCTAGAAAATTGAGTGTATTCACTCTGCAGAGTTAATAACTGGATTTGTGGATGTCTGTGCCAGATGTTTATAAAAATTTAAAGAAGTACCATGAGATGATGATGCATTTAAGCTTGGCAAGTATCTAAAAGAAAAGGCAGCCCTATGGTGATTCTTTAAATACAGGGCTTGCAAATATATTGTAGAAACATTCACAAATTCAAATAGCCTAACAGAGGTTTTTATTTTTAAATACAGTGATAAAATCTGTGAAATTGCCTTTGGCTGTGGGATTTGGTAAATATTTGAAAGTGAAAACCTATGAGAAGTACTTTCCTCAACAGGGACAAAATAAAGCCATGTTTATATCAACATATTTCACATACACAAACTCACACATAAAATCCAACCGCAGTATTGCCTTGATGTAGTTCATTCCTAAACTTTATTTTTCCTCTGCCAGTTTGAAATAGTCTCTGTGTAAAATGTCATCTGATTAAGCTGTTAAGGATTATTTTGTTTTGTTTGCAATGCATTAGAAGAATCACAATGATGCGGCCTGCATGGAATGCAAACTACGCCACCGAATTGCAAATCAAATAGAAATATGCCTTTCATCTTAATTACAGGCTGGACGAGGGAATGTACAATATTCTCTCATATGTATGAGATGAGAGAAATTTTCCCAGGGTATTTTTCTCTTACATAGTTGACTTTTATGTGATAAAAAATTAAAAACTTACTCAGTGCTGTTTAACTTCCCATAAAATCACAAATATGTAGGAATTTCTTTTTCCAATAGTGCCAGAAAAAGTTGGACACAAAACGGGAAAGTAAAAGTCACAACAATCTATGTTCCCTACCAAACCACCCCTATCCAGAAAGATTTTTAATTCTTTCCTCCACTTTTACTGGTGGGTGGTTTACAGTGTTTGCCATGAAGAGTGATCAAACTATGTGATCTGCATTCCTGCATGTCCAGGATTTTGTGTTTTTTGTTTTAAACAGTTGGTATTGGAGAATGTTGCTCTTGATCATTGTAGCAACCTTTCCCAACCTGGCAACTCCAGATGAATTGGATTTAAACTTCCATAATTTACTTCCAGCATGTTTCACACATTCATTGGCTAGAAAGGGCAATTTTGATTCTTCTGCATCCCCACAGAGAATATCTGATAGATGATGATTGCATACTGGATGATGAGCTGAAGTAAGTTGGTTGTCACTGTGCATAGTCCAAAAAGAGGCACTCCCCCTGAAATTGTATAATTTATATTGGATATAATAATTTAAAAATTGTTTAGGAATCTGATACCAACAAGATTCCTCCCTGTTGCTTCTTGCCTCCCATTGCAATGCAAGATATATTTGGTTTGTGTTATACTGTTTCCTACTTTGGAAAGGAGACAGGCAGTGTGTTGAATATACTGTAATGGCTGAAAACACTTAAGATGTGAATTATTCAATGAAGCTCACAAAGTTTCTATAAGGATAAAATGAAGTGGGAAGGGAAGCCACTTCCATCTATTTGTAAGAAAGGCCAGCTATAAACACAAAGGCAAAATATTTGGTCAGTACTTCATAATTGGTCTTTGATATAGCACAGACTTCTTGCAGATACACACACACATACACACACAGAGTATTTATATTTATAACTGTAACAACCAATTCAAACATCATTTTAAATAGGAAACACATAGAATATAAACAAAAACCATAAAACACTGCAAAATACTCAAAATAGTTTAGCCTGTGCTATCTTAAATATGATCTTTAAAGTTCACCTGAATGATGCGATATAAAGACCTGCACAACTAAGCCGAGGTGGTGTAATGGTTACAATACAGTATTGCAGGCTAATTCTGCTGACTGCCAGCAGTTCAATTCTCACTGGCTCAAGGTTGACTTAGCCTTCCATCCTTCCAGGTTTGGTAAAATGAGGACCCAGATTGTTGGGGGCAACATGTTGACTCTGTAAACCACTTAGGGAGGGCTGTAAAGCGCTATGAAGCTGTATATAAATCTAAATGCTAAATGTTATTGCTATATGTGAGAAATAAGGTAGTAGAGGTTAGCATAGTTGTCTGTACTATTTTGATATTTGCAAGGCAGCAAATGGATCATAGCATTCAAATCACTCATAACTGCAACTCAAGGAAATGGAGCAGACCCATTACTGTAAAATAAGTCAGTCTGCAGTGAAGCAATAGTCCTAATGTGCCGTGTTATGAAAATCAGACCTGGAGAAAATAGGAAGGAAATAATTAGAAAGTGTGTTGCTCTTTGCCTTTTTGTTCTTATGGTTATATTTACAGTCATTTGAAAAGAGCACATGCAGCGAGATGAGGGAGAACATTTCAGCTGCACGGAGCCATTCATCTGCAAAACCATTTCAAGGCCTGTGATGCAACTAGCAAGTGCAAGTAGAAAATACTGTAGAAGTAATCAAGCATATTGGGTTGTGGGGGAGGAACACCTGATCTAAAGATGAAGTTGATATTTCTGGAACAGATGGAAAGTCCATGATTTATCCATTCAAATTTCTTTCATAGTTCTGTAAAAAAAAAAAAAGCGGTCAAAGACACATGCTTTCAATGTGAAAAGGATGTGGCTCTTGCTAGGCTGATGAGCATCTGGACAACATGGAGCGAGAATGGCATAAAAGAATGGCATAAAAGTTCCAGCGAGTGGATGGTAAAATGTTTTGTGGTCATGTTATTATGGTTGGTGCATAGTCAGATCTTTAGAATGGATTTGACATTTTTGTCCATCTATTGAGACCTAATATTAAAGGTATTGATGCAGGATGTAAGCTGTCCCAAGTAAAACTGCCTTTCGTAATTGACTGCTGGTGATGTTGTTCAAGTGGTTCTCCCAAGATTGGAATTTCACCCAAGGTACCTATCACTGTCTTTGCTTTCTTCTGCCATCTGTCATTCTACTACTATTTGCAAGTCTTTATTTTTGTGATTTTTCTCTTCAGTTTTTGTTCTCTTCAGTTATGCTTTCCAGTATAAGACTATTTTGTCTTTCAGATTGACAATTGTTAAATCTGGATTGTTATGTGACAGGTGATTGTCCAGAGCACTTTATCTTCTTAATTTTCTATTACTTTGTCTATTTTGTGTCCCCACCAGTTCTTGCTTGCATTTAAATGGCATTTCTTGCTGATATTCCAATACACCATTGTTGTTATTTTATCATGTTGTTGTTTATAGTCAGTTTGTATGATCCTCTTGCAGAAGCTAACTAGATAGTCCACTGTTTCTTCAGCTTCTCTGCAGAAGTGGCACTTGCTGTCCTTTCAGTCCTAACTTTGTATGCATTCTTTAAGCTTGATCTTGCACAACCATCAGGTCCCAGAGATTTGAATAGGTAGGTGTTTCAATTCTTTTCAATTCCTTGCCTATTTTGACCTGCATTCCTGTTCTGTCTCTCACAGGGCTGCTTTTGATAGGTTGGATTATTTTTTTTCCTTTTGTGCAAAGAAGGAATTAAGCAATTCTGCTGTCTCCTTGCTACCCTTCTCCTTCTTGCCATCTTCTTCCATTAGTGAACTGATAATTTCCTTGACTTTCTTCTTGTTCTTTACATAGTGAAAGAAACCCTTGTGGCATTTGTTGTCTTGGTTCATTCTGAGCCTTAGTCTTCCTGACTCCATCTTTGCAGATCCTAGCTATGTTCACATTTTTGCAGCCTAGATATGGAAGCTTGATCATATTTCTGATGCATATTTACACAGACACACACATGTATGTAAAAAAAGCAGTACGAAACATTGACAAAACAACAAAATATGAAATGTCTGGTTTTAAATATATTTCTGAAAAATGTAGTTAAATTAAATAAATTAAAGAGAAAGAAACAAAGAAACAAAAGGAGCACCTTGTGGTAGGCAAAGATGGATTAGGATCAGGATCAGGCAATTAGTAGCCTCCTCTAATACATTATTTTATCCTAATCCAACTACAGTATCTGGAATCTGGAAGTTAAAATCTTATCAAAATCCATAAAAACATAACTTTTCATCCTACACACAATGCTGGGAAAGAGATCCATTTCTTCATAAGTATAGTAATTGCTGGGAGAAATGCACTTAGAAAATTTATGAGCAAGTAATAAATCTCAGTGATCAAACACCATGGGAACATGACACACCCCCTTCATAGTTGAGCCAATGCCATAGATAACAAAGGAATGGTGTGTGCCATTTCCTCATACATGCTTAATTTACTTTTAATAGCTCACTTACCAAAATCTCCTTATAGGCCCCGAGTTCTTAAGCCTTGAAGTCACTGTATGAGCCATGAACTGGCCTATGATTCATTCATATATTCTTTTTTAAAAAGTCAGCTTGTTCTGCTAGTGGATTCCATACTGCCACCATACCATCGGAATGCTCATCTCTTATCAGGCAGTTCCAAGAATGCTGATGTATTGCAATTACTACTTAACTCTATAAACATCTTCTGATTTCCAAGTATGATATTCTTCTGGCTTAGCCAAGACCAATTAACTTGTGAAAAATTTACATCAAGCTGAGCTCAGTTTTCAGCAATCCTTATTCTCATGGGTAAATCCAGGATGCCTTTTCCTTCTTGAGAATTTAGGTGATTAATATTTTGAACAGCAACAACAAAAATCAATGTGAATTTGACAACAAACTGAGAGTTCTGAAGCCCCCATGAGCACAGAAGCTTACTCTTGTTCTATGAATACATGAGTCAATTAACAATCACAATGTGGGATTATAGCTAGATCACTTATGTGGCATAGAAAGGGGACAATGAGAGGTCCTTGGTGCTCTCTGAGCTTGCTTATTTTCTTGCAGATCTTTCATTACCCTAACTAGGTAACATCATCCTTACTAGCACTGATGATGTTACCTGGTTAGGGTAATGAAACATCTGCAAGAAAACAAGCAAGCTCATAGTGCACCAAGGACCCCTCATTGTCCCCTTTCTACGCCACATAAGTGCTCTAGCTATAATCCCACATTGTGGTTGTTAATTGACTCATGTATTCATAGAACAAGAATAAGCTTCTGTGCTCATGGAGGACATTGTAGCAGATAATTTTCTGTACTAAGCTTAGGTCGGATCAAAGACGGCAAAGTTCTAAGTTATCTAAACCCAAAATTTCAAGTCTGGTGGCATAAGGTATTCTGTTGCGAGCAGAGGAGTGGAGATATTTCTTCTCATGAAATATCTCTGGACTCGTTCGATTGTATTAATGTTCGATATGCAATGCGGGTTCCAGACAGATGAGCTGTATTCAAGAATTGGTCTAGCAAAAGTTTTGTATGCCCTAGTTTGCAGTTCAATATTACCAGGGAAGAAGCTATGCAAGATTTTAACCTGAGCTTCAAATATTCTCCTTTAAAGGAAACAATGTTCAAACAATACCAAACAGTTTGGATTATGCTTGAAGTGAACATCTTATTTCTGTCTGAACAGAGTAGCATCCTCTTAAGGACAACTGTTTATTAGTGCTGACTCTACAGTAAATGCAGTAGAAAATGGCCACTTTTCACCTAATAAAGCACAGTACTGTGCAGATGACCATGCCCTTTTTTGCACAGCTGTGAGGTCTTTCCAGCACATTGTTACTATTGGATGCATGCCCAAATGTGATTCAGCTGCCATGCAGTGAATTGCTACAATTCTACCACCAGCACAAAATCTGGAATACACATACAATGTAACTTTGCTGGGATATTTACTTGACAGTCTGTTGAAGTCTACTTGGCACCATTTTCTATTCCAGAGGTTCCACATGTAGCTTATGGCCAAGTTGATTGTAGCCAAGGTTGATGTTTCAGCCTATTTTGGCAGTTACAAACATGCTCACAAATAAAATGAAAGAAAAAAGAAAGATTGGAGGTGGGGAGTGAAGGTATACTGAAATTCATCTTTCTCTATAATCTTCCCAGCAGGTAAGATTTTTATTATGAGCCATATCTGGCTCAGGGGATATTTTTTGTCTGAATTGTCTATATCTGTCTTGTAGTTATGTATTTGTCCAAATTATGATATCAGATCAAGGGCAAGTATAGTTCACAATTCTATAGCTCTAGGTCACAGTCATGGAGAATAAAAAGAAAGTCAAATTGTACAAAAGTTGAGAGTGATAGACTAAAATTGCAAGAAAAGGTGAGGAAGGATTTAGATGTGATTGGTGTATAAGTAGCCCAAAGAGAAAGAATGGGTTCAATAAATGCTGAAGAAAATCAAACACAAAATTTGGATGGGAGGGATAGCAATACTGATTGGAGTCCCCAAATCCCCAAAATTTTAACCTTAGACTGTCTACTGTTGACCTCATCCCATTCCTAGGAGGTCTGGAAGGAGTGGGCATAAGTGCACGATCGTGCCTACCATCCCTGTCCCAGGGGTGGGTTCTAACTTACCTCACTGCCGGTTCGCTGCCCCCTATGCCATATGGGCGCGTGCACGCACAGTAGTAAAAAATTCCCCAAAATTCAAAAAGAGGCCAAAAACAAGATGCCGATGCATGCGCAGGAAAGTTGGCTTCTGCGCATGCGCAGAAGAAGAAAAAACTGAAAACATTTCCCAAAAAAATAATACAAAAAAAAGATGGCGTTGTCCACGGACCAGGACCAGCTACGTGACGTCACCAGTGGCTTACTACCTACTTGGTAGAATTGGTCCGAACCGGTAGGAATCCACCTCTGCCCTGTCCTAATGTTCCCTTTTTTCGTATTCATTTCATGTATTCAAATCATGTTTATACTTATATATATTATCTATAAATGATTAGAGAAGAGATTAACTGTAACACAGTAGTAGAAAACATGCTGAGAATGTAGAAGGCCCAAATGGAAACTCTTAGCTTATCAATAGTGCAACATCAAAACAAATATTTTCTTGCCAATGAGTAGAAGTATAGTGTAAAGTAAAACATGCTAATCTTTTCAAAGGTGCTTCCTAATTCCTTGGAGTATAACTAGACTAAACAAAATTTGTAATTGATTTCAGGGGATCAGGACAGACATCTTCAAGGACAATATTCTAAATTTGACCTTCTTGTGGGATGTACAATTGCTATGGTCTACCTTTGTTCCCATTTGAATTCTGATATCTGCAATAGGAGCAAAATGCCCATTCCTTTTTCTCCAATTTGAACACAACCTTCTTTATTTCCAAAAACTCAGCTGGGCTGCTCCTTTTCTAGTAACATCAGTATAAATACTTGTGGAGAAGAATAGATCCTTTTAGTGCCTGATGGGAGAGATGAAAGGAGAGACTTGTAAATTTATCTTGCACTTCATGCATCTCTTGGAAAGCTCCATATAAATAGAATCAAGACTTTTTGCTTGATGCCACTTAAGCGTATTATAAACAGCAACAGGTGGAAGGCCTGCTTTCACAATTGAACCAGTTATAACAACCACACTTGGTCTGTTATATTTTTGATTCAAATTCCATATGCATTTTTATTTATTTCAAACCAAGGGGATCAAGAACTGTATCAGGAACTAAACATAATACCATTCCATTTCAGTTTTGCTTACACACACGCGTACACACTAGAGCCAATCGAAGATGAAATCTTTTCAAAAATATATTTAGGTAGAGTTGGTTGATGACCTATTTAATTCCCACTGAATCACAAACATTTACATGGAGACTAGATTGGTTTGATTTGGTTTTAGCATTTTTTTCTTGCAAACTCCCATTCATTTCCCATATGTATTAATTTAGACTGGGTGGACTTCTGGCTTGTAAGATCTTTTTCTAGTACCCCAGGATATTTTAGCCAAGTACTAATGGGAAGAGGCCGTTAGCAGCTGAAACTCATGATCCTTACATATTTTGGATACCCCAAATAACCAATAAAAATTAACCTCTGCATTAGCACATATGTTTAATAGTCTAGAGCGGTGATGGCGAACCTATGGCATGCATATCTGAGGGCACACGAGACGTTGCCCTATGTCAACTCCAGGGCCATGCATGTGCCGGCCAGCTGATTGTTGCCCTTTTGGACGGCGGGGAGGCCATTTTCGCCCTCCCCAGGCTTCAGGAAGCGAAAAACAGGACAACAAACAGACCAAATGGAAGTCAGAGGCTTCAGTGAGGCCTGCGCAGATATGCGGGGGGCAGCGCAGGGGTGCAGCATGCGCATGCTCGGGGAAGGGCATTGCATTATGGGTGTGCATGTGCGCCCTTTTGGCACCCGAGCAGAAAAAAGTTAGCCATGACTGGTCTAGAGACTATTTAACATCTATGACTTGTTTAATGGCCCACATCTAAACCAATCTATGGTTTATGGGAATGTGTAAAACCAGCCATTTGGATAAAAGTTACTTCAATTACTTCAAACGGCACTCAAGGGGTAAAATACAGTGTGGATTAAACAGCCTTGATAAGATATAAAAGGAGGGTGGGAAGAAGGCAGATAGCTTGTTGGCACCAGCTTGTATATGTTGTAGTAGCCAAGTGTACTTTGCATTATATAAAACATTTGGAAGTGAACTAAAATTAAGAAATGCCAACATTTGGAAATCAGAAAAGAAGACAAAGGAATCTGGAAAACTGGAGGGGAGGGTAGAAGTGGAGGATGGAAAATTTGAGCCAATAATTCCATGTATTCAGCTTAGTAATATAATGTTGCATAGCAAAATAAGAATTCCTCTGCTGGAATACTCTGCAAATATCTTATCTGCAGCAGCAATGGAAAAAAAACAATGGTTCATTCATTACGCTACAGAGGTTTTGGAAATTAAGCAACAAACAATCACAACATCCCAAGCCCTGACAGTATCACATGTTTTTTTTCTAGCAAGAACTGCCTGTCATATGATTTTGGAGCAACTCTACATTGTCTTTTAGAAGGAAAAAGGTTATGAAAAATAGTAATAAGAAAACAATTAGGATGACCTCACTTGAAGGATTTGCATTATTCTGTTAAGTGATAGCTTGAAAATGTGCAAGGTTCTCCTCAGAGGATGAGAGTTGTCTTAGGACAAATTATATGGACTCTTCTCATGAATTTTGCTTGAAGCAAAGTCTGTGACAAAGGTGATGACCACTGTCATGAACGTTTCCCTAATGCCTTTTTTCCTTAGGCAACAGGGATTCAGGCTCCTCTGCAAGTGGAAAAAATTAGATTCTCTGTCTACAGTCCCACCAAGTTGGCTGAGTGTTTAGGGTGTGTGTGTGTGTGTGTACTTTCGAGTTAGTGTTTGACTCCAAGTGGCTTTCTGTATTTGTCCCTGCAGTTTTCTTGGTACGATTTTTCATAAATGACTTGTCATTGCCTGTGTCCTTCCTAGGATTGAGAGAGAAAGAATGCTCAAGGTCACCCAACTAGTTTTGTACCTAAGGCAGGACTAGAATTTCCAGTCTCCCAGTTTCTAGCCTGATATCTTAATCACTATACCAAACTGGCTCTCAGGTTGTCTTCCTAACACAAGGATTCTGAGAGAGTGATTGACCAGTGGTGGGATTCAATTTTTTTAAACTTCCGGTTCTGTGGGCGTGGCTTGGTGGGCATGGCTTGGCTTGGTGGGCATGGCTTGGTGGGCTGGAAAGGGAAGGATACTATGAAATCTCCATTCCCTCCTCACTCCAAGGGAAGGTTATTTTAAAATCCCCATTTCTTCCTCATCAGCTGGGACTCAGGAGGCAGAGAAAGATGAGGCCAGGGCCAGTGAGAGGTGGTATTTACCGGTTCTCCGAACCATTCAAAATTTCCACTACTGTTTCTCCAGAACTGATCAGAACTTGCTGAATCCCACCTCTGTGATTGACCAAATCAGTATTTCTCTTTTTTGTTTTTAAAAATTCCAATATATCCCAGTAATGCTGTGGGGCTGGGTCATTGTGATTGAAAGTAATCTGTGATATCTCTTCCTCTCTCTCTCTCTCTCTCTCCCGCTTTCTCTCAATGTTCTGAACTCATCTTTCTTATCTCATGTCCATCTGCAATTATTGGTTTTATCTTCAGCTGCTTAATACAAGGAAGGAGCTTACTTGGGTTCCTGGACAAGTTAGAATCACCATTTCTACAAGCTGTGAAACATACTTTCAGTTGCGCAGATTGATTTGAATTATGGCAGGGAATTGACTAAATAGTCCAGTTTAACTGGTAGCACCTACTTTTAAAATATTATCCTGTTATATTACCTAGTTGCACAGAACCATGTTTAGATTTGATAGCATCCAGTTGGTTTTAATCTAATCTAGCAAACTTTGTTGTTTCAAACTTGGTTTATTTTTTTTGGTATCTCCTGATACCAGTATTCAGAGAGCCTGTTTATACCGTGTTTCCCCGAAAATACGACCTGTCCCTCCCCTCAGAGGGAAAGGCAGACGCTTCTATGGGGGGAAAGCCAGATGCTTCTATGGGGGGAAAGCCAGATGCTTGTTTGGTGATCCCGAAGTTTCCCGCTCCCTGCAAAAACGCTGCTAAACCTCGGGCACAATTTGGTGGTGACAGGGGGCGTAGCTGGGTGTGACGTCGCTGAACGCGAGAGACTCAACATAGCAGCGTCTGGCTTCCCTTTGTAAACCCTGCCCGAAAGAGGAGCGGAGGGAAACCAAACGCTGCTAAGGTGATCAAATT